>CAJOBZ010000014.1:985000-1122500 GCA_905332375.1 Pieris macdunnoughi | reverse complement strand
TTGCCGTTGCGTGTTATTGGTTCACTGCATCTTCTACCCCTTCTAATCTTCACCTGAATTCGTGTCAAGATAGAATACGGAATCCCACCCATATATCACCACGATGTCCATAGTTTGATAACAGCGTCCCCTTTCTGCAGCACACCACCAATATGTGTCTATCGTGGTATTTTCGATTTTGTATTCTTGAAAACAATTCAGATTGTATTGAAAACTACTACGAAAAGACGCTATGTTTAGGGACAATAGGCAATTAATTTATCCCCACCTTTGAAAATCGGTCCAGTCGTTTAGGAGGAGTTCAGTCACATACACACGCACACAAGAAATATATATATTAAGATTTTTGGTATATCGATCCAATATACCATCTTTGTTGTAGTGAAGTTAGCAGAGTACAAAAAAATTTAAGTTCTAAACTTAACCAAAGATGGTATCTATAGTTAATAACAAAAATAAATCTACCTTAAAAATATCACCCATTACTATAATATAAACCAAGTATTGAGAAGTAAACACAAATATTTGACAATACAATTTATTAGAGTGTATATGATGTATAATTATGATATTAAACTGAAAAGGGCAAGTCATTGCCAGCGAGGTTTTCGGACATCCAACGTTTAGCACTCTCTTTTAATTGTTCACTGTTGAAATAGTCTTCCCAACCTCCAACTTTGCCTGTAAATATTTAGCAGGCGTTAATTTTATTACGATTATGATTTCAGACATTTATCTAGTTATATTTTCATTAAAATTATGAACGGTTGAACTACGGAATTTGGGCAAGGCATTGAAAGATCTTTTTATTTAATTTATACTCAACTAATTTAAAACTAACTTAAATTTCCATCAAAAACGTAAATTTATAGCCAATATTTACTTTAAATGTGTACACGACTTCACCGCAATGGACGAGATCTATATGGTTGCCAATTATAATGTACGCGCGAGGGTAATTTCAGCTACAAAAGCAAATTATGATCAATTTCATTTATGGTGATTGTGTAGTAGCTGTGAAGGCGTGAAAAGCAGCTCGAAATGGTTGCCAAAACTTGTAATTGACTTGTGGACCATAAATCTTAAGAATAGCACATGTAATGGTGGTCTCTGGCAGAATGAAAGTGGAACACGTTTGCTCCACAGCATAATGCTGAGCCAGGGCCAGTTACTACCACAACACACACACATTACTCACTAAAAATGTACAGGCCTTTTTTTTTTTCTTTCCATAATTTTGTATTTTTCTTTTTTGATTATTATTATTACTATTGTGTGTAAGTGGTCGTTAGTAATAAATGTTATGTATGTCTGTCTGTAATGTTTAAAAATTACCTCTCCTTATAAAAGCGCAGTCACTATCATTAATAACGTCAAATGTTTTCAATACAGTTTGTTCACCATTGACTGACTTATTTGTCTTGAATTTGTCAAAACTGAGGTGCTCACAGAGACCACGGATTTGTTCTTCCGAGTATTTCTTACCGAAAAACTCAGACATTTGGCGAAGAGTCGAAGCCAAGTCCTGATAATAAATTAATTAGTGTTATTAGAGTATTAGTGAAGTCCTCTATAGTCTATTTTTGTTTATGCTACTTTAAAGAGACAGAGACAAGTTTAGGGTTTAAAATTTGGTTGCTTAGATTTCACTGTTTCCATTTAATTTATAAATCATGGCAGCGACTTTAGTAATATGGCATTTTAAAGTAAAAATTGTATTTACTAATTTGGATAAATTAAATCTTTGTAATTTTGTTTTGAACGAACAATTATTGTATTTAAAATATTGTATTTTTAGTTGGGCTTTGAACATAACTCGCTGCGAATTATAAAAATTTACTTACTTTTGACATATCTTCGTAGGTGAGGAAAACCATATTAGGATGATCTCTTTGTCCCCAGGCTTCTTTAATGTGTTCAAATATTGGTGTTAGAAGGACTAAATTAAAAAAAAATATTAAGTGTGCAATGTTTACTTCGAGGTTAGAATGTTACGTAAAGGTTAAAATATATTCATGTAAGTAAGTTCTACACTTATGAACGTAAATAACGATTTCAATTTACTGTAATATAACGTTTAAAATACCAGTCGAATTTAGAATACCAGTGAAATCGTTATCCTTTGAAGTCAGATACAAACAACAGAGGAATTATATTATGCTCTTTTTATGCAGTATAAGTGTCGCAGCCAACTAGCTTAATAAGCCGTTCAATTAACAGCTTCCTTTTAACTAGGGTGAAATATAATGGCTAAATATCTTTCACACCGCTAGTTAAACGGCACTGTTTTGTTAAGAGGCTATGCTGTGGATTGAACGGCGGATTAAGCTAGTTGGCTGCGACATAAGCATTGACTGGCCGGTGGCCCGAAGGCCCCAGTGGCAAACGATGAGAAGTCT
This sequence comes from Pieris macdunnoughi, assembly GCA_905332375.1. Taxonomy (NCBI): domain Eukaryota; kingdom Metazoa; phylum Arthropoda; class Insecta; order Lepidoptera; family Pieridae; genus Pieris; species Pieris macdunnoughi. Next base: position 1,120,101 of record CAJOBZ010000014.1, on the reverse strand, counting down.
TTAGCGGTCGGAATAACCGATTTGGGTATGATCTCATTGTACTGTTTGGAAACAAGAACTATTAAGGTTACTCTATGGCACGTTTAGCTTGTTTCTGATTTAAAAAGTCAAAATCATTTATTCATATAGGTAACGCAATGTACACTTATGAACGTCAAAAAAAAAATATATATATATGAAATGCACCAATACAAATTTTACATTTACTGCCAGTTCTCAAATCAAGGGCGCAAAACGGAAGAGAAGAACTGGCAATAAACTCTCCGCCACTATTTGGTTATAGCTAGCCCGTCGTTCCTTTAACCAATAGTAATGAAATGAAACGCGTCATGATTCATGTTTTGTTTAACACTAATAAATGACAAAACACTTACTCTTGTCATCTCGGAACGCAGCCCAAAACTTCTCAAACCCAATGTCATTAGGAAGTACGCGTTTCATAAGGTAATAGTAGGATACTGCTACATCTCGCGGATCTCGTGCTATGTATACGACCTGAAAAACAGATAACAATTTCGACTTTTTAAAGAACAATTCAAAAGGAGCAATGTCTTTTAAAATATTACAAATGAAACTTTAGAACTGAATTAATATTGTAGAAGACTTGTCTTAGTTGAATTACTTTTAATCAATACGATCCCCTTAAAAGACTATGATGTTTTCTCTTACCACTTCATTAAAGTTAGTGGTGCTTGTAACCCTTCTGCGTTTGCTAGAGCACTCATTGTGGCTGTAAGCGGCGGATCGCCTTTCATTTTTGAAGTTATACTTCTTTTGGTACGTAAGGGAGAAATGATGAAAGTAAATTTTTACGAAGCGCGCGCACACCGTCACAAAAAACCGACACTTTGAAGTTAGCTATAGCCAACATTTTAGTTTTTTTGTAGTTATTCTTCTTTTGGTGCGTTAGAGGGAAATGATGAGTGTAAATTTTTCTATTGTTAGTGTCGTTTTTTCTAGAAACGTAGAATAAGGCGAAAAATAATTGTTTTTAAAGATTTTTATCTTGTTACACCAAAGAAGTATAACTTCTAACGCGTGTACATAAGTACACACACGTTTTTTTAAATAAAACTAAAGATGGTGTTAAAATACCTTGGTGGTATCGAGAAGGTTCGGCGGCAAAAGTGAGAGCGGTAAGTGAGATTTTATGAATCTCGGTGAAGGTGCATTTGGTAGCGATTTCAGAGGTGATATCATCTTTTTCAATAAATGATTTGTTCCCGCATCTTGAAACTCACTATTTTCAGAGGAAAAAGCAGTAGGAAACTGCACCTCTAAGCTGTAAAGTGTCAAAATAGCACATTAATATTTAGTGGCGCTACAATAGTTAAGTTTTTTTACAAGAGAACAGCGCAAGCTTAGATGATATTTTGTTTATGCGTATTTCAGTTGCTCGTGGACTTTCATACACGAAAGGAATATAAGTTTATTAAATACTTAGGGTCTGTTTCACAATGTACGGATAAGTTCTACATAAGTTCCAAATATTTCTTGGTAGAAAACACTATTGTTGATTTCACGACTGTCAGATAGCCTATTTGTCAATAAAGTCCATCATAAGTTATGAGTCCGATGAATTCAAATAGCAAATTTATATTCCAATAATTTATTGATAGTATTGGTACTTTATCCAATTGAAAAGACCCTTAGAGCAATCAAAAGACATAAGCGTGTTGATGTAACAATAATGATGTGGCGGCGATGACAGAAAAGCAGACCGCAGGGCAAGTGAAATGCGGCGTAAAACATGGAAACACTCACTATTAGTCCTCCATCTCTTCACTTGTCTGATGTCTCCATGGGAGAAGACCATAAAATAAAAGCGTAAACACAAGCGCAAAAGCAACAAAAAGCGTGACCTCGCGTCGACGTTTGCAATTCTTCTTTCCAGCGTGGGAGCATGTAGAACGGTCCTCCTTCACAGCATGGCAAGAGAAGTGGTGTTTAAGTAATGGGTGCGATAAGGACAGAAAATGAAATGGTAAATGAATGAACAGAGAGGATGATAGGTACTTGGATGGCGTGAGCAATCACTTTAAAATAATATGACGAAACTATGTAATATAAGTACGTACTCCAGGAACGGGCATCGGTCATCTATAACAATTGATTTAGACTTATCATAGTCCAAGTTGTTGTTTATAAGCCATATTGACTCCTGACACCTCGTTGTTCCTTGAAAATTTAAACATTTCTTATTAGATATATTTATATGTCCAACATTATGAGGTGCCTGTATAGAACCTTTTTTTCAATGTTCACAGGCACAATGTAAAAAAAATCTTTGTTTTAGCTTTGCTTAGATAACTAAAAAAATAAATCAGTGGCGCTATAACCTCTTTAGGTCTAGGCCTCAGATTTCTGAATCTGTAATTAAATTCTGATTCTGAAATAAAAATGACCCGTAGAACACATACATTGGTTGATAACTGGTTTAAGTGAAGTTTGACGTAGGAAAGTGGAATCATGGAAACAAAGTTGGATCAGGCATTTGCCAAAGGTGCAGAAACTATTTGTGTCTGTAATAGACAAGGTGATCAGCCTTCTGTACCTGACTATTTAGGTCTAAAAGCATGTTGGTTTCCTTCGTCGTACGAGCGAGTGTTAAATTACAGACAGTCAATCCACTGGTACACGGGAATCGAACCTACTACCTCAGGAATGAGAATATCAAGCCAACACATGCATTGGATTAAAATTAAAAAAATTGTTTCAGTCTTCTTCGAGTTTTGCGATTTATTTTTATTTATGTATACACAATCTTTACCATAACCACATAAGATATAAATATGGATTATTTAATTAAAGCAATCAGTGAAAATCTGTTATAACGACATCGAAGGGACTACTCATATTTGGTTCTTAAAAACCGATAGTCGTAACAGCCGATGACTTTGTTATATGAACCTAATACAATAGAAATTAGAATTCAGCCGGGACCTTTGACTTTGGTCAATATAAATTTTAAACGATGTCGTCGTAAACGGTTTTGACTGTATTATTATAGTATGATGTTGTAGTAGTTTATGCGCAGTTAATATTATCTCAGTCTACAGTAACGATTATGAAATGATACGAGCGTATGGCACTTATAGGTGCTTGAGTTTATCTTGAAATACTCCATACCAGTGCTTCTCGACCTTGTTTGTGCCATGCCCCACCTTAGCCTTATTAAAATTTTAATGCTTTTACAAAGTAACTTTTAATTTGATATTTACCTCAGATCTACCGCGTACCTCTGAAGTCAATATTGCAACCTATGCAGACGATACGGCAATTCTAGCTTCGAGTAAAAAACCCGAAGAAGCCACGTTAAAGCTGCAGCGAAGCCTAAATGAAATAAGCAACTGGTTCGATAGGTGGAAAATTAGGGTGAACACTAGCAAATCAGTATAAGTGACATTCACACTGCGAAGAAAGACATACCCTCCTGTAAACCTAGGAGGAAAGGAACTGCCTCAGAGTGACACAGTTAAATATCTTGGACTGCACTTGGACCGTAGATTGACATGGCAAAAACACATCGAAACAAAACGGCGTGAAATCAACATTAAATATAAGAGGCTGTACTGGTTACGGGGGGTAAACTCGAAACTGTCCATCGACAACAAACTCCTTATCTACAATTCTGTCATAAAACCCGTGTGGACCTACGGAATACAATTGTGGGGAGCTACATGTGACTCTAACAAAACTAAAATTCAAAGAACTCAAAACTACATCCTTAAACAAATAAGCAACTCGCCTTGGTTCATAAGAAACGCCGAAGTACATGAACACCTGGGCATACCTACAGCCAAGGAGGAAATAAAAGTATACGGTCAGAAGTACTAGACTAGGCTGGAAAATCATCCTAACCATCTAGCTGTTCAACTAACCGGAGTATATAAACCGACTCAAAAGACGAAGAACCCTGGAGCTCAGCAGCATTGACTGAGCTAATATTATTATGGAAGATATTCCTAATGAGGAATATCTCCACCCGCAAATCATCCTACAACTCATCTGCTCATAGTCAAAAGACTGATTGCACGATTCTAATTCAAACTCTGTTTTAAATATGCCACAATCACAAAGTATGAAATTGGCATTTTAAGACGTTCATAACTAAAGGCTAAATAAGTGTCCATGGGCGGCGGTATCACTTAACATCAGGTGAGCCTCATGCCCGTTTGCCCCCTATTGCGTACAAAAAATAACCTTAGTTATGAGAATCTCAAATTTACCAGATCGAGGAAATCCGAGTAAGAACACGTCATCCGGACGAAGGTCAAAGTTGTAAAATTTCGATGCCAGGTCCCTGTATGTACTAGAGACCACATAGCGCTTAGGCCCCACTCTTACCGAGTCCCACGCTGAAAAATATAAACGAAACTATGATTTTAAGTTTATTGTGGGCTTAATGACTGCTTAGAGGCGGAAAAGTCCCAAAGATGCAAGAAATTTAAAAAAAGTTTTAGCACAAATCGTAATTTTGTTTATAGTCTAGAAAACTTGTCTCTTCTCAAAAGAGCCCATTTGAAGCCCGATTAAAAATAAAAATAAAAATTATAATTTTAACATGTTAGTTACTTAAATCAAAGTCAACTAAATCTACGCTTTTCTTAGATGTGTAGTCCACTGTAACACACACCAATACATCGATCCAGACCCAACTCCGCATACGGACTCGCCTGTCGACCATATTCCTTCTGCGAATCTTATTTCGGCCATGCGCACAGGCGATGAGAACTTGTAGAAACTGATCGTGGTTGGTAACACAGAACGCAAAAGCTCACGTGGTCGTTCACCAACCAGATGGACCGATCAAGTGAAAGACTCATTGTCCTCAAAACTGTACAGTAAGAGAGGCGCTGGACAGAAACCGTTGGAAACAAATAGTCCGCTCTAGATGCTTCCTTGCTGACCACGACGCTAAGACATGAGCTGCCGATTAAAGAGTCCACGGCAACTTCAAATAAATGAATTGTTCTTAAAAAAAATACTATATCTGCATCGCTTTGTCTATGTTTCTTTTCATCACAGCGTAAACACAATTTGACAGAGACAAAAGAGTAAGTTAGTAAAAAAATGCAATTCGACTAATTTAGTTTTTATGAATAAAAAAAAAGAATACAAAATAAAACTTACGGCTACCATCTTTAAAGTTTTCTATTTCGTAAGGAAATCTGTACTTCTCCATTGGTGTTTAATTGATACTGAGCTATTGAAGATAAATTACGTTAATTGTTTAGACTTATCTATTTATATATAAGTCTAAACAATTAACGTTATATTGTATGTATTACTTATATTATTAGAGATATGTATTTATAGCCTCGGTTGTCTTGCAAATAAATAATTTAATATTTAAGGAATCGAGGAAATCCTAGTAAGATTCTGGACGAAGCTCAAAGATCTCTGTATGTATGAGAATACATTTACCATTTACCAGACACAATTACCGAGTCCCATGCTGAAAATAATATAAAAAATCAATATATATTTTCGCGCCATATAAACAATCAGCGCACCTTTTTTGGTCTGGGCCTCAGATTTCTGTATGTGTTTCATGATCATTTGTTAATCTAATAGGCAAGTAGGTGATCAGCCTCATGTGCTTGACGCACGCCGTCGACTTTTTGGGTCTAAGACAAGCCGGTTTCCTCACGATTTCCTTCTCCGTTCAAGCGAATGTTAATGGGCACATAAGAAAGTTCAAAGCACACCCGATGATCGAACCTACGACGTCAGGGACGGGGGTCGCACGCTGAAGCCACTAGGCCAACCCTGCTCTGGCGCCATATACATTTCTTAAAAGCGGCAACGCACTCCGCATTGTGTGTATCCATAGAAAGCGGCATCTTAACATCCTCTAACTCTATACACAACGAATTTTAATTCTTATTTTCTAAATGTCAGTATATTATATTTGTGAAATAGCTGATGCGGACCCTGTCTGTAATTTGAGGTTCATACCGAAGTCATAACAAACTTAGAAGATAATTTTCGTAAATACAATTTTAATAAACACAAATATAATAATAATACGAGTAGATAGCCATACGTTAATCAACATAAAAAGTAAATTGAACAACTATTTTTAAATGCATTTGTCGCGTTCCTAAACAATACTGCTATGGTTTAATTTATACAAACCACAACGGTTATACAACCACATTACGACTTTATTGTATTATTCTGTAATATAAATAAATTAAAAAATCATATATAAACATTTCAATGCAAGGACTCACATTCCAAACAGTTGTTACATATTTACGACGTAATTGGACGACGATAAACGTTAATTGCACTTCAAGAAATGAACGCTAGCTATAACAGAGGCGTTTTCATGTTAGTTATCGGAAATGCAATATTAAAGAAACCAAACATTCAACACGCCACACCCGTGATTGGAGGCTGGTTACCTATTCCGTATTCGTCAGCGGCGTGATGCTCACGTTCTCCATCTCTTATATATTCTACAACTCTTTCTCACTTAAAAAAATTCAAATTTATGGGAGCCCACAGCGAAAACTATATCCTCGAAATCCCATCTCATAACTCTTCTTTTCTTGGTTTGTCTCCGCAGTGAGGCCAAGGAATTCACTTATCGTCCCAGTCCGCGTAGCTCCTCTGTCTTTCTTTAAATCTGTGCAAGCATTACCTGTCTACATCGTATCCCTAACTTTTGTACTTACTGGTCCAAAATTATCGTGATTCATGTGCCCTTTTTTATTATCCCTTTCACTGTTTACATATGTTTTAATTGTTTTGTTCCATTAGTTTAGTTTAAGTAGTTTTAGGTCTTATGTATTTGCACTTCTTGCGCTCACCTTATCCAATATTTTTCTCACAGTTACCTGTGTTGGTTACCTGAAAGAGGTCGCTGGAAAGCGATAAGTCAGCCGCCAGTGGCCTTCCACAACGAAATGTAAAGAAATAAAACTTATCAATAGTTTATTCAGTCCATAGCATAAGTATTCTTCATGCTCCTGGTATCTCTTTTTATATCAGCTGATGTTATGTGATACTGCCGCCCATAGACACTCATATTTAGGAGATTTGCGATACCAAGGGCAAGAACCAGTATGTTGCACAGATCCCCGTTATTAAAGACGTTGCCCCAACTGAATGCATTCTCCGACACTATCGATATATTTATATGTTCGCAGAGTGAATTCACATTAGCGATATTGTGTATATTATGTGTTTAATATTATATAAGTACTGTATTATATTTCATTTAAAGTTTCTCGACATTATTGTATTGGCATAGTCTGTAAGGATAATGTATGTATTTCTGTAATAAATAACTAAATAAATAAATACATAAATAAATATTGCCAAAAGGCTCACAAGTGTGTTGCCTTTTAAGAATTGGTACTCTGCAAGATCCCTTAGTCTAATAGGTTCGGAAGAACTGTCTTAAGGAACGCTCAGTTGTTGAACGATGAACGTCGATGTGATGATTGTTAAATTGGGAATTTAGCTCTTAATAGACTGAAAGTAGGGATGAATAAAAAATATTTATGTTGATAATACGTTTATTTTTAATACAATATCACAAATATTTAAACATTATGTATATTAAATTACAAAAGGCAAGTCGGTGCCGGCAAGGTTTTCAGCCATCCATTGCTCAGCATTTATTTTTAACTCGTCACTGAAATAATCTTCCCAACCCCCGATCTTACCTGGAAATACGTGATACTTCTTATCAATGTAGGTTTAACACACAAAAATGCAAGTTAGATGGTTCTTTTACTACGTTTGATAAATTTTATGTTTAAAAATACAAAACCGATTTTATAGAACTACTAGCTGACCCGGCAAACGTTGTTTAGCCATATGTATATTATTTCTAGGAAACAGTTTTTTAGTTCAATAAAAATGACAACTACCATAATAAAAAATAGGGGTTGATCATAGAGGGGTGAAAATTAGGGGTTGTTTGTATTTTTGTATGCTGTATCATAAAAAAAATAGAAACATAAAAATTAAAAAAAAAAATTGTGGTGGACATCCCTTATCACTTAGGGGTTTGAAAGCTAGATAGTAGCCGATTCTACTATTTGACTTTATAAATAATTTCATAAGAATAGGTCGAGCCGTTTCGTTAGAGTATGGAAACCAACATTGTGACACGGGAATTTTATATATATAGAGATAGGTACTTTTAATAAAATTGCTAAGAAATACCTCTTCTTATAAAGGAATTGGCTCCATCATTGATAACGCCGTATGTTTTCAGTAAAGTTTGTTCGCCATTGACTGATTTATTTGACTTGAAATTGTCAAAACTGAGATGCTGGCTCAGACCACGGATCTGTTCCTTCGTGTATTTCTTACCGAAGAACTCGGACATTTCTCGAAGAGTTGAAGGCAGATCCTATGAGAAAGTAAATCTATTAAATTCACTATTAACTAACCAAAAAGCACTATTATTATGACAAAGACCATGTATGCATACTTTTTTACATATTCCAATTCAAATTCATTCATAAATCGCTAAGATTATCATAAGCCGTCGACAAAGATTTGATAGAGAATGACGAAAAATATTTTTAACCGACTCCAAGAAAGGATCATGAAACAGATACAGAAATCTGAGGCCCAGATCTAAAAAGGTCGTAGCTCCACTGGTTATTATTATTAAATACTGTAGATAAGCATTTCGGGTAAAAAGTTCTTAAAGCGTAAAATAAAATCCTTTAGTTACCCCTCGATAAATTACTAATTACTATTATCAAACTTAAAATAATATGTATAGTCTATATTTACCATTTTTACTTAAATAAAAACAGTAGATAATAATTAATTATTATTTTATCAAATTCAAAATTCAAAATCATTTATTCATAATCAATAATTTAATCATCATAGATAACAAAATGTACACTTATGAACGTCAAAAAAGAAATATATATGTGAAATACTTCTAATTTTTTTATATTTACTGCCAGTTCTCAAATCAAGGGCGTAGAACGGAAGTAAAGAAGTGGCAATAAACTCTCCGCCACTCTTTTTAATCGCCAAATTTTTTGTTTTACACAACGTTTGTAAGGAGCTGCAACCATTACACCATGTTCCACATGACATCTTAAGTAATTAATAATAATAAAATAAATTAAAAACAAAGATTTGTCCTCTATCAGCAGGAGGCATGGTAATAATAAAAAATTACTCACTTTTGTCATGTCTTCGTAAGTCAGGAAGAAGAGATTAGGATGATTTCTTTGTTCCCAAGCTTCCTTGATGTGCTCAAATATCGGTGTCAGAATAACTGAAAATTTGTACTATGATAAAAATAAAATAAAAAAGTCTTTAAGGCTTAGCTTACATGCTAAATTTAAAGTGAATGTGCCTAAAGTAATAGAATATTTAATGAAGTGAAACTTCTTGAGTAAAAATGAGGGTAAAATTTTGACAGAACGTCACGAAAATGTGCAGCGACAAAAAGTCGAAGAAAAGGGAGAGAGCGATTGAGACTGATTGAGAGAACCGAAAAATTTAAATTTCGTAAAGAGAATTTATGAAATATTACTATTTTATATTTTATGCAAAATTAATTTTTTTTTATTGAAATCTAAAATGACGAATTGTAAATTACAATGCCACGTGTTTTATTATCGAAGAAATAAATTTATAATTTTCGACACTTTTAATATTTTAATGACAATTAAATTCCTAACATATCTTCCTTCTTCCCTCCCTCTAAGTCTCGGAAATCTAAAGTTTTACATTTGTATAAATTGAACAAGACTTAAAAAATTGTTTGCCAAAGAAGTTTTACTTCTGACATGTGTACTTTGTACGCACGCACTTTTTTTTATCTATCGGCAAACATTTATTTATTAACAGCTTGTCTTTCAAGTAAGCCTTCCTGTAATTGTTCCAATCGTGGCGTTCTCTAGCGGTTCGAATCCACATCGGACCCTCTACTTATTTATATCGTCCTCCCATATTCTTATCAGTCTGTCTCTCTTTCGTTTCCCACTTCGTGAGTACTACTCCGTTACAATTGTGTTCAAAATAGGCACTATTAGTAATTAAATTTTAAAACTAACTACGAATTTTGTCAAATGCGGTAAGATTTATGGAATTTAAATGTCTGCTATATTTTTGTTCTTCAGATGGATCTTTAACAGAGGAATAATACGAACAGAGAGAAGCTTTCGTTAGGAGTATTTAACGAATTTACGAATATAATTATGCAGTGGCGTAACAATAGGGTGGCAGGGCTGGCAAAATGCCACAGTCCCCCGACACAAGAGGGCCCCTGCCCAAGAGAAATTATGTTCTATAGATGAATGTAAAGTCTCTAATACGTATTGGGCTAGCGTGGGGACTACAGACCAATTCCTCTCGCCTAAGAGAGGAGGAATATGGCCATTAGTAGGACATATACAACGTGTAATTGAGTACGCTGAAATCTCGAAATTTATTAAAATTAAACTGAGTACAACGTGACGATTTTTACTGATAGGGCCCCATTAAATTTGCCACGGGCCCCAGATGGTATAGTTACGCCACAATTGGTGTCAACCTCTCAGGTTGGGCCCAGTTGGGATTGTGATTAAAAGTGAGATTGGCGCTCTGAACTCGCCAATGACGATTTAAATATCATAATACATTTATAATAGTAACGATATTTCTCCGACATATAATATCTAATCTAGCAGCTAATAGCTGTGATGACCTAATTTACGGTATCCGATAGACATGTATACGTAAAAATTTATATGACTCAAAACTTAGCGATTAAAAAGAGTGGCGGAAAGTTTCTTGATAGTTCTTCTTGCCCGCTCTACGCCCTTGACTTGCGAACTGGTAGTAAATGTAAATTTACAATTAAATAATTTTTTTTGACGTTCATAAGTGTACTTGTTTACCTATATGAATAAAGATATTTTGAGTTTGAGTTAACGTTAACATACAACTATCAATAGTCAACTGAATATAGACAGTATGTCTAGTGCAATCATAGACACGAGAAACCGGGCTTTTATTTGACAAATAACAAACGACTCCTGTCATCGTTTAGTCTTTAAAGTTAAATTTTCATCCTCAAACAACCGCCATTTTAATAATTGCCACAACATAAAATCCATTAGAAGTTGAAATAAGAGAACTTACTTTCGCCATTTCGAAAATCATTCCAATACTGTTCGAAATCAATGTCTTTAAACAATTTAAGTTTTAAAATGTTGTAATACGATACGGCTACGTCCCTTGGATCTCTCGCCAAGTAGACAACCTGGAAAATACATTATAATTAGCATTATCACATCAAACAATTAAATTTAGATGAACTGTAGCTATACAAATATTGAGCAGTTGTGTTCGTCTATATAGGTAAACTCGTATGAGAAGTATATATTTAAAAAAAAAAATGTTTATTTCAACACAAGGTGTCGTTGTATTCAATCTTTTGTAATGAAATACTAAATATTTTGGTAATAAAGTAATCAAAAGAATATGATTTGGATGTATTGGTAGAATTTAATTGATTTCTAGTGTATATAAGAAATACCTTTGTTGTATCAAGAAGAGAAGGTGGTAACAGAGTGAGTGGCATGTGGCTTTTTATGAACCTAGGTGATGTAGCTTTCGGAAGAGATTTTAATGGTGCAGATTTTTCTAATAGGTCATCTTCTAGATTATTTTCAGATACCGAAAGAGTAGAATACTGTATCTCTAACCTGTGAAGTTTAAATATTAGGTATATTAAATAAAAATGAGCGTTTTAAGGCAGTTTTTACCGCGCACCACCACATTCGACTTAGTCCTTAAGAAAAGAGCGTACCAATTCTTAAAAGTCCGGCAACGCACTTGCGAGCTCTCAGGCATTGAGAGTTTCCATGGGCGGCGGTATCACTTTTATACACGATACATATTATGCAATCTTCAATTCTCCGTCTAATACATAAAATTGGAATTAAAAAGGAGAGTGTAGGAAAACTGAATGGCGCTAAAGCTGACAGATTATATTAAAATACCATAGAAATAGTTTCCTTTAAAAAACCGAAGTTGTCCATTAAGCAGTGTTCTGTGTTGGCCTAGTGGCTTCAGCGTGCGACTCTCATCACTGAGATCGTAGGTTCGATCACCAGCAGTGCATCAATGGACTTTCTTTCTATGTGCGCATTTAAAATTTTCTCGAAGGGTGGAGGAAAACATCGTGACGAAACCGGCTTGCCATCGACACCGTGCTGTTCACCTACCTTGCCTATTACATTAACAAATGATCATGAAACAGTTACAGAAATCTGAGCCCCAGACCTGAAAAGGTTGTGGCGCCTCTGATATATTTTTTTAAATAGTTATCTATTAAGGTTTTACAATAGACAAAAGAAGGGTTTATTAAGAACAATAAATGAAGCCGCTATCTGCCGTAGATATTTGATCTGTAAATCTATGCTTTCCTGATTCGCAATGTCACGTAAAAATAAACAATAGGAGTTTAATAGTTTGATGAAAAAGTATATGTACTTACTCTAATAGAGGACACCTGTCATCGATAACAGCTGATTGTGCCTTTTCGTAATCTAAATTATTATTTAACAGCCATATTGCCTCCTGACACCTTGTTGTACCTGGAGTGTGAATAAAAATGATTTGTCAAGGAAATAATAAATATGTATCTGCAAGAATATTGTTAAAAAATATTATTATAATTCTTCTATTGAACTATGGTGATCGAATTATGGTGGTACAATCTAAATTTTGCATATCTACTACACATATAGTAGCGTGCAAATTTATCTTAATTACTTACTTATTTGTCTTAAATTAAGAGGTAGAATTTGACGTAGTTTATTACGTATTCAAAAAAAAATCAAAAATAATTTAATCATATAGGTAACATTGTACACTTATGACTTGTCAGTAAACAAATACATATTAATGCGTCTAATTTTACATTTAGTGCCAGTTCTCAAATCAAGGGCGTAGAACGGAAGACAAGAACTGGCAATAAACTCTCCGCCACTCTTTTTAATCGCCATGTTTTTTTACACGTTTGTAAGGAGCTGCAACCATTAAACCATGTTCCACATGACATCTTCAGTAATTAATAATAATAAAATAAATTAAAAACGAAGAGTTGTCCTCTATCAGCAGGAGGCATGGTGAAATAGGAGCACGCACTTACATTCTCGTGGGAACAACACGCAAACACATAGTCGAAATAATTAACATCACCGCATACACGAATCCAAGTACGACCAGTCATATTACATCATCAAAGTCAATTATTATATTATTTTATCACTACCTCATCATATTATTAAAATACTTTTACATTATCAATTTAACATAAATTATGTGTCACTTAAATAATCATTATTAGAATAATATCTTTTTCAAAAGTAGTATATTAGTCGTATTTATTTTTAAGCTCTAGGTCTAGTAGGAAGATCTTTGACTGTTTTTGGTAAATTATTATAAACCTTGATTGCAGTACAAGTGTTTTTACTATACAATTACAGTTTAATTTTTGACGTTACCATTTCTCCCCATGTTAACGTCAACAATGGCAACGGGAATAGCAGTTGTCTACTTAATGTTTTTTATGTGATAAAAAATAATTTGAGAAAGTCATTTTTTATTTGGAACGTAAATAATATGTATTTTAATGTCTGCTTCAGTTCTTTTGTGCCAAGCCGAAGCAACTATAATTTGGCCCAGAAACGACCCGATACTTGGAATAATATATCTTTCCGTACATCTAATCTAATATGTAATTAGTCTTTAAATCTGCGAATCATGATTATTTAATATCATATATATGATAATTTAATTCAATTTCAATATTTGATAAGATCATGTCTCTATGTGACTCATTTTCAATGCTATAATTAAATTACTCGAAATATAATACATTACCTATTTTTACTTAGAAGATAACACATAACAATTGCAACACATTTATATATTCCACAATTTCTAATTACCTCTAAAACGACTTGTTCTATACAAAGTTAAAAACGACATTCTTCCCAAACAATACTAGTGCAAAGGTTGCTAAAAACCCTGGTTTTTGGTGTAAACTAACAATTTTTCAGTAATACGATTACTAAATCACGATTACGATTAAAAAATCGTCAGTTTACACTACTAAACTTTATATTTTTATTTCAGTAATATAATGTTATCGGTTTTAACTCATATATCTATGATTATCAACTAAATTTGTTTGTCTAGACTTGGGTTAGAAGTCTAATTTTATAATTAAATGTTTAATAGGACTTACTATAATGCTATTAAATTAATAAAACAATAGATCTATCAATTACTTCCGGTGTATAGTCGCACGTGGTAGAAACCTTTAGGCGAAAAATAGGCGAATTTTTAAGCTAAGTATCAATTATTAATTTGATAAAAACTACAATGATTTAAAAAGTTTTATAATTAATAATATGAAAATTAGACTATTTTTACTATCTAAATGTAGTAGTAGTAGACTTTTACTTACTACTTTAAAATTTAATAATATCAATGTTTAATTTAGATAAAAAGTTTGAAAGTCCATGAAACGAAAAAGCGACACTAAAGAGACAGACACATACTCGTATTATATTAAAAAGATTTAACACGGAAGAACATGAGATAGGAAGCATTATACAGTGTATTAACTTTAAATTAGTGTAGTAAGAAGTTTTCACTTCAAAAACTATTACATGTATTTATACTACACTTAATGTATTTTTCTAATATACCATACCAAAGAATATAATATTGAAAATTGTCACTTGTTTTGTTCTTTTAGTGACTCAAATCTTCGATCAACGTAAAGAATAAAGTTTATATCCGTTATAAGTTTTATTGAAACGAAAATGTCTTTTTACGTGGAACATATTATGTCGTAATAGTTGTGAATTTTTATAATGTGCTTGTACCTGATCGGGGAAATCCTAATAAGAATATATCATCTGGGCGGAGTTCGAAATTGTAATATTGTGAAGCCAGCTCTTTATATACACCTGGGAATACATAGCGTTTAGGTCCAACTTGCACCAGCTCTCGGGTACAGTCTGAAAATGAAAAAAACGTGTAATTATGGATATATGTTTCACTGTTTGGATAGCGATAAAACAGTTTTATGATAATAGTTATTTTTCACAGTGGTTGCCTGGAAGAGATCGCTCGAAAGCGATAAGGCCGCCAGTTGCCCTCCTTTTCATTTAATTATGTTCAATTTTTATTATGTTAATGCAACGAAGTGTGAATAAATAAATAAATAATGTGATTAGTACTAGATGACTGACAAAACACTGCGATTTATGAGCGATGCTCCATGGTCGATACGAAATGCTGAACTTCATAAATATTTGGAAATTATCTCTGTCGAGGAAGACATTAAAAGATCAACCTACCAACACAAAAGGAGACTTCAGTCAACACGTCAACCTCCTAGCTTCAGAAGCCAAGAGGCTGATTGCAGATGAGTGAAGGAAAGCTATGGGGCTAGAAATATCAAGTTAATGTATTTCAAAAGGCAATTCTTTTACCGAATTCTACTTTAAACCTTTATACACATAAATTAATTAATGATTGAAAAGCGTACGGACTACCGATTAAAATGATTTATATAATTAATATTTGATTTTTCATCTAATGAAAATATGAAATATGGAAAATGTTTTCTATAAAATAAGAACGTAGTAGATTTTATTTAAAATCACACCAAATCAATTAAACAAAAACGTACCAGTCTCAGGCTTAAAATGGTCAATGGCGTACGGAAAACTGACCTTTCCCATGGCTGTTTAATTAATAACTAATTTGAGTAAAGTAAGGAAAGTTATAATAATTTTGATTATCTTTAAAGTTATATCTTTAAAATTATATCTTTTCTGAAGAAAGATAATATTATAATAATAGATTTAATGAACCAGTAAAAGTATACGTCAAACAATTTACTATAATAAAAGAGGAAGTGATCTTTATTAATGAATTTATATAAATTTAGACCTTTAGGGGCTAGGCTAGGTCAAAGCTCTGGAGGAGAGCTCTTGTTTAGGAGGAAAAACGCGTAACGCGAGTAAGAAACTAGTTCTGGAAATAACCATATCAGTAAATATTCTGAGTTTTACGTATAGTTACGGTTCTTAGAGATACGAGTACGTACATTAAAATTTGACCAGTTAATATTGTTTAGTAGCAGCTTCTTCTGTCATTGCGTAGTAACTTCTTCAGTCGCGCTCTACATTTCTGAAGGTTGTGTTTGTGAGGCCGCACAACTTCCTCTCACTCTTCCCTGTCAACGGCAAGCTTCTGCCGGGGTGATGGTAAGACCTGTGAGGGCTTTTCCTTGATCATTCCAGCGAGTAAGAGATCGGCCTCGAGGTCTGGTGCCCTCCACTCTGCCAGTCACGATAACTTTTTCTACATTTTCTGCGTGTTACATATCCAAAAAACTCAAGATCTGTTGGTAACAAAGTGTCAAAAGAAGAGTTGTTATTTGTAACCTTACCTGACCAAGGAATATTAAACATCCGCCTCCAATACCACGTGTCCAGAGCATCTATCTTCCTCTGTATCGGTAATCTAATATTTATTGTGCGCGGGAAGAACGTCCGGCGCTACCAATTCTACGCTACATACTGTCGTTATACAAATGTGTGGTTTACATAAACCCCACCCTCCTTTCAGATGTTCGTAGGATTCAGCACCATAAAAGAAAATAGAAAATATCACACTCAAAACCAATTTATTTTTGGTTTTAAATAAATATTCTGGTCCTTCCATAAACGCAGAAATTTTGTCATTAATTATTTGGTAATCTGGGTTCTTCTTCGGATTTCACTTCCACTTCCTTCTTAACTGCTTTTGTTTTAGATAGTCCAAACTTCTCTCTTTCTATATGTACTCTCTGAATTCGTTAGGCTAGGTCATGTTCATTTAATATCACTAAGGTGGCTGATTTTTACTCCACTATTGGATACTCCATTTTCCCATCCATCTAGGGCTCTTATCGCATCATATACTTCCTATATATATTTAATAATAATAGAGATAATATGCAGCCCCACCGCACTCCTCTATCGGGCTTATTATAAATGGATTGGAAATCACATTGTTGGTACAACATATGTGCCGGTAAGGTACACATCCGATATAAGGATAATTAGGTGTTCTGGAACTCCCATTTCCAATGTTCTAATTATTTATAAGAAATTATGAAACTTTTAATCATAGGGATAACGTTTAATCACAGAGAAGAAGAATGAATCCTTAATTACTAATTACACAGGTTCTCGAACTTAAAAGGTATGTACTACTAAAATATAGATTTAAGACTATTTACTTAATAAAGAAATTTTTGATTTTGGTTGAAGATAAGTCAATATCTTTCCAAGTCTTGTAAAGAGTTAATAAAGGACATTTTCGTAGCTTATGTAACTGACAGCATAGTGAAAGAACAGAATCTAACAAAAAAAAAACTAACTAATCAGATCATATGCTATGCGTGGTCGATCGAAGCCGTCATTTAAAATGATTGGAATGTGTATTCCGTAATATTTCTCGTGATATTGGTTCATATCCCGCAACGTTATTCGCCGATTTAATTTTAAATGTAGGCCTTTGAGTGAATAGTAGGTGTTTTATATTTTATTGTAGAAGCTAGATCTCATAATTGACGTCGTGTGCGTGTGTGGGGTCGGGCTGCTGACATAGCATCCATTTTTATTATGCAAAAGAGAGCTGTCAGAGCCATTTATAATCTACGTCGTCGCGAATCTCTCAGGGAACTATTTAAAAATATTAATATTATGACATTACCTTCCCAATACATTTATGAAAATATTATGTATGTAAGAAAGAATATACATATTTTTAGTAAAATAAATGATAGACATAATTTTAGTACTAGAATACTCAACCATCTTTGGAAAATAGCTTTTTTATTTTAGAAAATAGCTCAACCATCTTTCAGATTACCCAAAGTTCAAACATCATTTATGGGGTACTGTGTTAAATGTTACAATAAAATACCTTGTGCCATTTTAGGTGGTCTAATTGAAATAAATGATTTGACTTGACCTGACGTGACGTTTGTATTGGAACCTCATAAGCCGCGGAATGTGCTTAGAGCAATGTTAGTAGATGACCATACCGATTTTTGGATATAAATAAATAATATCAACAGGATATTAGCAAGCAATCAGGAAGATAATCAGGCAACATTTTATATCGGTATCATTAAACCTTATTTAAAATATCTTATCTTCAGTAAAATAGGTAGTGGAGACCGGGTACAAAAGTAACGGCGGGTCGAAAGTAACAAATGCTCTCTAGATTCATCCAATGGGCGAAAACAGCTTCGCCGCCGTCAGGCGATAGCTGAGAGCGCCCCCCTCACTTGTAGTTAGTCGCCGCGTACTCCACGCACTGTTAGGTTGTGTGAGAGGGTACTACGTGTTTTTACAAACCAAAACTAAGTTTTTCGATATTTTGTTATTTAATGTTTACATAGTCGTAAAAGGATGGTAGTAATCTGAATGTTTGCATATCTATTTTTGATTAGATTGATTGTACATTGTTTAAATTTGTTTTTGTTTAGCACGTTCCGTTTTTAAGTTATATTTCATGTTTCAACAAAAATGAGGAAGGGTACAAAAGTAACATAGTCCTATGGGTACACAAGTAACAAACAAACCTAGCAAGATTGTTGCTCAAGGAACTGAACAAGTAGGTGCAGTAACCTCAGAACGTGGAAGATTAGTAACTGTTGCTGTTGCGATTAATGCTCAAGGAGGACACATACCTCCTTTTTCGTATTCCCATTGAAACAATTCCAAGACCTCATGATTCTTGAGGGTCCTGTTGGTTGTGCCGGAGCTGGCAATGCTAGTGGATGGATGCAGAATGCAGAACTTTTACTTTTTAAATAAATAATTGTTGATTAAACATATAATATTGTATTAATTACCAACCTCTTCGTCTTGTTACTTTCGACCTGCCTACGTGGTCGAAAGTAACAACTGACGATTTTTTTTAACTCTCTGTTATTCATATAAAACACACCATAGTAAAATAAATCGAGCTGCTAGTGTAAAGAACATAAACTGAATTTATATATGGTAATATTAATTTAATGACAATATTAAAACCTAGCCACAAATCAAATGTGAAGTACAAAGTGTTACTTTTGTACCCGGTCTCCCCTACTTATCAATGAGCTCTAGTGGCCATTTGGGCTTAATCATTTTCGCAAGGCTACATTATTCCCTACGGGTTAAGATTTAGGTATATTACATTATGGTAGGAAATATGGTAGATCAGAGAACCTCAGTACATAAAAATTAAAATAAATTATATAAAAATTAGTAAGGACGTTGAAGAGACAAAACGTGGACAGAACGTGTAAATCGCAATCCTCAAGAAAGTTGAAATTTAAGATTTAGGTTAAATTAACTACCGGCCACTAAAGAGTCTAAAGAAGACCAGCGCGTGACAGAAGTAACTGGACATTGTTATAGGACTTAGCAACGCGACACACTGGTCTACGGGACATTTTATTTCAACAAACTTAATCATAGAAATATAAACGATGATAAAAGCATTTTATAAATTTGACGAATACTTAAATGATCCCAATCCTTGGGATTGATTTGCTCCAGTTCAAACAATTTGTATGACTCAATACTTGGCGATTAAAAAGAGTGGCGGAAAGTTTCGTGCCAGTTCTTCTTACCCGCTCTACGCCCTTGACTTGCGAACTGGTAGTAAATGTAAATTTACAATTAATTTAACTTCTTTTTGTCGTTCATAAGTGTACTTGTTTACCTATATAAATAAAGATATTTTGAGTTTGAGTTTGATCTAATCTTGATTACTATTTAAGGTTACCTAAATGGTTACCCCGCATTTCTCCGTCCCAGCATGCCTTAATTCCACATAGATCAGTTAACACAAATCTCTCATCATTGGCTGACATGGTGTCTCGCGTGAGAAATTGATAAGCGGGGTCATGTGTAGTAGATTTAGTTGGATTTTCATAAAGCATTCGCTCAGGTAGATAATGACATTCTTCTCCAAAAGTTGGCCGCAATTGGATGTGGACCTGTTCTGCTTGAGTTTTTTTTCTAGCTATCTATCGAATCGTAACCAATACGTTTGATACAGACAATACATCTTGCAGTCATATCCAACAAGTTCTGCCAAGCCAGGGTTCAATTCTAGGACCGTTCTTGTTTTTGATTAAAATCAACCTTCCGAGCATTATTTAATATTCCAAAGTCCTATTAATTACCGACGATATTAAGATAATGTGGGTAATTAAGACAAACAATGACTTTCTATGTATACAACTGAATTACGACGACCTGCTTCATTGGAGTGAAAAAAATAAACTCCATATGAGCTATGACAAGTGCGAAGTGAAGACTTGCGAATTTTGTGAATAAAATACTCTACGACTATAGATAACGACACAACTAGTTAGAGGTAAGGGGGGACCTTACTTTAACATTATATTTTTTAAGGTCCTTAGAGGTAGGATAAATAATGTGGAAATGTTGGAATGACTGGGGCTGCGTGTGCCAAATAATCACACTCGGCCTGGTAAGCGGTCGCAATTGCTTGCAGTGCCTCGAGCGCGTACAAATTTACTCAGAGAAGCGCCATTTACGCGTGTCTTGCGCACTCTGAATGTTATTGCATGTGAGACGGATATATTTAGGTGCACACTGGCTGAATTCACAAGAATTGCATTATTTATAATTAGTTATATAAAGGTTTAGGTTTTTGTTTTGTTTATACTATGTTTTTAGTTTAATTTTAATATTAATATATTTTCTTTTTTAGGGAATGACTGGGCCGGTAAATGAAACTCTTTAAGACTTCTTGTACAAACTTGTTTAATATGACCTTTCGCTAGTCGAGTACAAAGAGAAGTGATGGCGCACGTCGCCCCACCTTACAATTATTATAATGCAAAAAATGCGCCTGATGTATACATTGCGCAATGTCGCAACATACTCCCGGCCGTTGAAACTCTTTTCAACATTCTTCATCTAATCTTCTTGTACCGGCAACTTGCACAGCCGGACCAACGAACGTGTAATGCAGCCGCTGCTGGTTTTAATTTCTGCCACTCTGGCCACTCCATCTAAGCCATTTATCAGCCGCTGCACTCGACCCAACTTCCAGCAGAGCGGGGCAGTATTGTCCTCGGTATCAGCACTAGGTCCCCAATATTAAGATTGGCAGAGTTTCTCTCCATTTAGTGCGCTGTTGCAATTCCACCACATACTCTTTTTGCCATCGTCTCCAAAAGTGCTGTCTTAATTGCTCAATTCTCTGGTACCTTTGTAAGTGACTAAATTTGAATTCATCAAGACCTTTAGAAGGCAGTGAAGTTAATGGTCGACCAATAAGAAAGTGTCCTGGGGAAAGAGTAAGAAGGTCATCGGGAGAAGATGACAAGGGACACAAGGGACGGCTGTTTAGGATTGCTTCTACTTGTGCAAATAAAGTTGATATTTCCTCAAAAGTAAGATGACAGTTTCCCATAACACGCCGTATATGGTGTTAGCAGATTTTACCCCACTTTCCCAAATACCACCGAAATGAGGAGTATATGCCGGAAGAAATTAAATTTAATTGATTGTTGACTTGCAAAGTCAAATAGAGAATCTTTATTTTGTTTGATAAATGAACCTAATCTCGCGCTGCAGCTACAAAATTGGTACCGTTATCAGAAAATATTTCCGTTGGTCGTCCTCGACGAGCAATGAAACGGCGAAGTGCCATTATATATGCTTCTTTAGTTAAGTCACTAACAGCTTCTAAATGTATACATTTGAAACGCAAGCAAACAAATACACAAATAGCATTTAATTAAGCGGCTTCCTCGTCCTTTGCGATTCAAGATAAGAAATGGACCTGCGTGTCAACTCCTACAGCTAAAAAGGGTAATCTGGGGCAATCCGCTGTTCTGGAAGATTTCCCATTTAGGTTGAAGAGTTTGCCCACGCATACGCCTGCAAATAACGCATCTATTACTACCCGTTGAGCAAGACGAGCCCGTTAACTGGCCAGATAACCTCTCTCACAGCTGCAAGTAGCAATAAAGGACCAGCATGCATATGCTTTAAATGCTCTGCTCAAAAATACAATTGAGTAAGGCGGTTGGTACTATTTAATAGGGCTTTCTTTATAAGAGTAAAATTTGAGCATCTAAACGCCCGACTCGTATAATTTCATCAAGAAATGGAGATAAAGATAAAATTTTGTTTGCTATTCAACTTTTACCCTTGATTAATAAATCATATTCAATTGGAAATGATTTTTTGGGCACACTCATATAACTTGTTCATGGGTTACTCATCGCTAGTTGATAGTGCACCTAGGCTTTATGTTTTATTTTTTATATAAATATGAATCGAAGCACATAGAAACTGTTCTTTGTAATCGAGTCAGTGAGGAGTACCTATTAAAATCAATAAAGATTCATTTATTACAGCCGAATTAACCTTAATTTCAGGTAAACTATTTAAATCAAAAGATTTTAAAACAGGCCATTTAGCCTCGTCTTTATGCAAAAAACTAGGACCTAACCACCACAAGTTCATATTCAAAATATTCTTAGCTTGAATTCCCTAGATATAAGATCAGCAGGATTAAATTCCGATGGCACGTATCGCCATGCTGAAGAAGAATTATTTTTTTATTTCACTATGCGGTTGGTACAAAGGTTTTCAATCTACCTAATCCCCTTTTATCCAGCATAAACAACACTGGAATCGCACCAATGTACTATCCGCGTAGGTGTAAACCTAATTGACTCTAACACCGATTTTGTAAGTTTTTCCGGCAAGTTGCGCCGCACATAATCTAGTTTGGTATAGTAGTAGGCTTTAGAGGAGCTACCTTTGATTTACTGCATAATAATCGAACAGTGACAAGATTTGCTGTAATTGTTCTCACATAAATACTTGCACCATAAGCAATTTGCGATGCGTATAAAAGAATGTAATCTATGCACTGAGGTGAATTCCCCAATACTAATCTCGGAATATGCAATTGTTTTAAATACTTTAAATTACTACAAAATTTATCCATTCATCTTTTATCTTCTGACTAACAGGCTCATCCCAGCCAATCTTTTGTTGCCATAGACGTTGCAACATTATCTTAGGAATAATAATAACTGGACTTAATACTCCTAACGGGTCAAATATTTTAAAAAGCATTTGACATAATAAATCGTTTTGTGATTGGTTGTCGAGTTATATATATACTTTCTTTTACTGGTATATGAAAAGGTCAGTAGAAGGAGTCCAACCTAAACCCAAGTACTGGAGGATTCACTCAATATTAAATTATCTTGTTTGTTTATTTCAAACTTTGTAAAAATTGACGGAAAATTAGTTTTATATTTTCGTAAATTAAAACATCCTGACTTTAAAGCACATGAAACAGCCTTTTGTATATAAATCAATGTTTCTGGATCATCAGCTCCAGTCAACAAATCATCTACAAGAAAATCTCTTTGGATGATGACCTTTATGAGTTCATCGTCTTGCTCTTGGCCTATTTGCCATAAGCATCGTGTATAAGGTAGCTTGCACATGTGTTCCATATGTCAGGGTATTTAAAGCTAATGTTTGTATAGGTGATATCTCGGCCTCCAAGTCAGCGAAAATTTGTCACCTTCTTTAACATTTACTTGCCTGTACATTTTTTCTAATCAGCCGTAAGTAAGTACGAAAACCAGTTGTAGTGGCTGTGTCGTCAAACACTACTCGCAACTTAGTAGACTCACTATCTGACCTGATCACTGCATGATGGCATAAATAATAATGTGAACCTTCATCAAATATCTTACCCTGACATAAAACTGATAGATGCCCTAATTCTTTATATTCATCAATGAATTTGGAATAGTCTATCTTTAATTGAGAATCACGCCTAAATTTTTTTCTAAATAAAAAAATCGTTTTTTAGCTAAACTATAACTATTTCCTAAACAAGTTATAGCCCTTTTAAAAGGTAATTTTACATTGAACCTACCATCACTATCTCTAGTAGTGTTTTCTAAAAAATGCTGTTCACTTTCCTTATCATCGTAACTTTTCCTACATACTGAGTTATAGGGAAAGTCCTCTACCTCCCAAAACTTTATCAACAAATTATCCAATTTATTCTTTTGAGATGGTACTAAACATTGATTGCACTGTATGGCTCTGCTAGTCCTTGCTGAATAAATAGGACCACATATTAACCAACCTAAATGGGAATTTCTTAACTTTGGACCACAGTTGCCTAGCGAATATTGCCCATCGCTTATTATATCCCAGAATAAGTCTGCACCTATCAAGACGTCTACTGGAGCAGGTTGGTCAAACCTTGGATCAGCCAACTGCAGTTCCTAGGCAACTTAAATGTTATTTCATTGGGCCTTTAGGTAATTGCCCTGTTAATTCTTTTTAAAACGTAGCAAGACAACATTGAACTGTAATTACTGTTTAATGAATTTATTTGAATATTACAAGTTTCAGTAACACTACTTGAACAGTTGCCAATGCCGATGACCTTTAGAGTGTCAACTTGATTAGGCTTTAATGACAATTGTTCTGTAAAGATTTCGTTATAAAAGAAGCTTGACTTCCACAACAGAAGCGCGCGAACCTTGATCTTTTGCTGACCAAGTGGATCCGACACCTCAATAAAAGCAGTAGACAACAGTACGTGACATGTGTCTTCGTTAGCATAATTCACAAAAATATTTGTTTGATCGCTGTCTCTGAATTAGAGCTAATGTAGAGGGTGATGAGCAATGCAGCAACTGTTGGTTTTCCGACATCTAGCCACGGACAAGGTCCCATAGACAATCATTTACGGAATGACCTTGCCTTAGACAAATCTGGCAGTTTATATTTCACTACGTCTTGCATTCGCTCATCTAAACCTTTGTCCTTGAAGGTAGGACAATCATATATTTTATGATTCTTATCACAAATTATACATGAAAATTTTGTATTTAATTGTTTATTTTATTATTTTTATAACTTAGAAATTTTTTATTTGATTTCTTCCCTGTCCTTGTTTTAGAAATTGAACTAGTTAAATTAATAAGGTAGAACGCACTTGAACATGAGGTTTAGAAACATTGATATCTGACTTGTTATTTCGATTTAAAGATTCTAATATATCAGCACGATCATTAAAAATTTATAAAATTGTTCCAGATTGGGTACATCACCATCAGCTACTGCGAACCTCTTCCCATTTCAATAAAGTTTGTTTCCAATTTTGAAGATAACATAAACACTATTAATGTATCCCATGTATGCGTAGGTTGCCCTAACTTGCCAAGGCACGCAAATCCTTTGTTACTTGATCTACCAGAAATCGCAAAGCACGCTCTGATTCTCGAGGAAGCTGCTTAATATTAAATATTGAATTTAAGTGATGATTAATAAGAATACTTTATTATTATAGCGGCTACACAATAAATCCCATGCGCTGACATAATTGTTAGCAGACACCTCGAAGTTAGAAATAACCCTAGCCGCGTCACCTTGTAAATAAGAAATTAAGTAATGAAATTTATTAATTGGTGGTAACGGTCATTATTGTGAATTAAATTCTCAAATGTGTCTTTAAATTCTAGCCAACGGAAATATGCACCGTCAAATTTATTAATTTGTATCTGTGGCAATTTTAATCCCAGGTCAGTACAAGAATTAGATTCATCAACGCAACATGAAACGTTGTGCATTGAATTTCGCTTATGCTCACACTCAAATACCTTTGAAAACCTTTCAACTAAAGTTTTGGCGGTTGCAATGCTTATTATAATATCCTGTTCGATATTTCACGCTCATCAATTTCGGTTGAAATGTTTTCAGGACTTAAAACTTCTATTTCACCTTGCAAATCGTCAACCTAACGACAAGCTTCAAATTTAGCTAATTTTAATTTTAACTCGGTAAACTCTAATTATTTAATTCCAGCTTATCATTTATACCAGTTAAATAATTTTTTAAATTTTGTTATCTGTCCCTTAGCAGACGACCTTTTTATAATTAATTCTTTTAATCTTAACTTTGTTTCTATAGACATGATAAACTAGAATCAAAATAATAACAAACACTTAAAATGTTTAAATTAAACAAAATTGGCTCACGTTCCTCGTTTCAGTGGTACCTGCCACGCAATGCTTTAGTTGCTTACTCACGGCTCCCGGCCGGTGCAATGCAACTGCCGCGTCGACGCGACAAAAAAAATCTGAAAAAATCGGCAAATGCGCTTGAATCTAACTACCTAAACACGGAATTAGCTAGAGAGCAATTAGATACCTTATTAGTGTTTACGAAGTCTAAGACGAAATACAAAAAAATATATACATATATAAATAAAATATAAAAATAATATTGTATATCTCCGTGTCTTTGGTATCTAATTAAATGTTACATAACGAAATCAAAAGATGAAACAACAATAAAATAATCACTAATTTTTTCCTAAATGTAGGTCCGTCCGTAGATGTAGGTACCTACGTGCTATGAAAAATTAAATTTTTAACCAATTACTTAATCTCACTACTTTAAAAAAGGATTATCAATAAAATACTTATTTGCACAATTAATTGAATTAAGGACACAGTTTGGAACACAAAAAGAAAAGGACAAGGAACACTTAACTTTTGGTTAAATCTCTCGATGTGGCACTTTAGCTGTACTACTGCTCGATTGATTATTTCTTGATTAATCTTCTATTTCTTCTTTGATCCCCTCTGGGCCACCATGTTCATTCTTTAGGGAATGACTGGGCCGGTAAATGAAACTTTTAAGACTTTTGTACAAACTTGTTTAATATGACCTTTCGCTAGTCGAGTACAAAGAGAGTATGGCGTCGCCCCACCTTACAATTATTAACAAAAATGGCTGATGTTACATTGCGCAATGTCGCAACAAATATATTTTCTTTTTTATTAGTAGTAAGTTACTGTAAAAATACGAAATAAATAAATAAATCATATGGATGGAAAAGGGCCGGCAAATTTTTATATACAACTAGCGGACCCGACAGACGTTGTCCTGCATGATATTTCAAGCGATTAGGATATTTAATAAAGTATAAAAGTACCGATCGCAGCGCCATCTGCCGGACTGATTTGTGAATCTAAACCATCCAGGCCTCCACCCGTACGCATACAAAAAAATCATTCAAATCGGTCCAGCCGTTTAAAAGAAGTTCAGTTACATACACACGTACAGTAGAATTATATGTATGTAAGCTATCCTATCTTTTAAGTTAGATCAAACTGCACACGGTGTGCAAATTTGATTGAAATCGGTCAATCAGACCTTGGAACGTGTCTCGAAAATACGATATCTAGGCACAGTGATTGATGAAAAGGGTGACCATAGCATCGAAATCCGCTGCAGAATTGAACAAGCTCGGAACGCCTTTTCAAAACTAAAAAAACTTTGTGATAAGCGCCTAAATTTACAGCTTAGAACTCGCATTGCGCGATGTTACGTCTTCTCTGTGCTGCCCTGCGATTCTGTAACTCACTATTCGAACTCACACAGCGGTTTTCGCATCGGCGGTCGCTCTCAAATCAGTCGTGAAGCAGTCATTTTATGATTTGGCATTCTAATAATCAATAAACTACAAGCTCCCACCTTTTCAGAATGCCAAATCATAAAATGACTGCTTCAGACTGATTTGAGAGCGACGTCGATGCAAATGTGTGTGAGTTCGAAAAGTGAGTTAAGAATGAGGGAGCTCTGCGTAGAATCTTGGACGCTGACAGAGACTATGTCCAAAAAACTGGAAGCGTTTAAAATCTGGGTTTATCGACGTATGCTTAAAATATCTTGGACAGACCGCATACGAAATACAACCGTGCTGGACAGAATGCAGAAGAACAAAGAAGTGCTTATGACGGTTAAGAAAAGGAAACTTGAGTATTTCGGACACGTTTTACGTAACTCCAAAAAATATGAGCTCCTTCAACTAATCACACAAGGCAAAGTGGCAAGTAGAACGAGACCTGGCCGCAGACGCACGTCCTGGTTGAGAAACTTGAGACAGTGGTTTGGTCATTGTTTAGAAGCGCGGCATCTAAAATTAAAATAGCCAAGATGATCGCCAACCTTCGCAAGGAGATGGCACTATAAGAAGAAGAAGAAGATAAAAATGCCATTTGTTTTAGACTTTTGCAAACATTGCGACATTTATATGGATCTAAATAAATCTGTTGATTTCCTTTTTAGTTTATCAGTTATAAATAAACCCTTTTTTTATTATTGTATATTACTGGTCCACTACTGGTCAATTTCATCAAATAAATCTAATACCAGATAAGATAATGTCGAATTCTAATAAATATTACTTTTTCGTGACGTGTGTTTTATGACTATATGTTCATGAGACATGTTATACTTATTTTACCCAAAAACAAAAGAAATTAGAAAGGGCGCAGAAATCTAGGAGCCATAAATATGATTGCACTTGGTTACTAAAACAAAACAAATTCTGTGCGGAAACTGTTTTATTAATTACCACGTAGATACGTTATCTAGACACTAAAGGGTAAATCAATGAGGTTCTCAGACATCCAAAGGTTAGCCTTTACTTTTAAATCTTCATTGAAACAGTCCTACCAACCTCTCACCTTACCTGAAAATTATCATAATGATATATTGGTGTCACAACCCTAAACAAAGCGTAAACTTACAAGGCTGGCTGAAATAAATTAGGAAAGCACGGAATGGCATACAAAATATATATTTTAACACTTTCTGTTTATTCCCTTTATTTATGTCGCTTTAAAAAGCCAAATGGAATGAGAATAAAGAACTCCTGTTCTTCTGACTGCCGCAAAGACAAAGGCAGTCACACTTATTAAATTGTTGAATTTAATATTTTTTTTAGACTTAAGAGTAATACGGCAATATTCCTGAGATAGCGAAACTGTAGCAGGGGTCGCCAAGTTGAAGAAATCGTAGGGAAGATATTATTAAAATCAGTACTAGGCAAGTGTAATCTTAAATTTTACACACATATATTAAAATTTTTGGTGAAACAGCAAAATGCATCACTATGGAGTGGTAACGCAACTTGAGTACCTTTTCTGACGAACGACTGTTCTCCGTCATTAATGATGCCGAGTACAGTCAAACCTGGGTAAGTGACAACTGGATAAGTGAGAAAACTGTATAAGTGAGAGTAATAGCCGGGACCCGTCATTTTAAGCTCCCAAAACCTCTATTAGCGAGAAACAGAAACCTCTGTAAGAGAGAGTAGTTTTTCCCTCGTGAGCCTCCGTAAGTGAGACTGCTACTTATCTATACCTCTATAAGCGACAGTCGAGCTTTATTTATTTATATTATTTAGGAGGAACTATAACAATAAAAATACAATCTCAAAATCAATATTCGACGAAATTTATGAGTTAGAGAAAAACATTCAAAATATAAAAACAGAAACCCAAACGAAATTGACGTATTTTTTTAAGTGTAAATAAGTTCTAAATAAAATAAAATATATATGTACATAATATATGTTTATAATAATAATAATAATAATAATAATAATAATAATAATAATAATAATAATAATAATAATAATAATAATAATAATAATAATAATAATAATAATAATAATAATAATAATAATTTATTTTCTCCCATATAACATTTACAACAAACAATAAGATTACAGTTGAGAAGGCATTCCTATTTGAAACCTCTATAAGCGAGAATAAGATTGTGGTCCCTTGAACTCTCGCTTATCCAGGTTTGACTGTATATTATTATACAGCTTCTCCCCGTTGACCGCATCATTCTTCTTGAACTTCTCGACACTGAGATGGTCACATAAGCCCTGGATCTGGGTGTCTGTGTATTGCTTGCCTAAGAAACTAAAGAGGCGTCGAAGGGTTGCTGGCAAGTCCTGTTAAAATATATTTATTATATATTACATAAGACAGAGTATCGTGGATTTGACGTGGAGAAAGGTAGTAAAAGGCAAGAACTGATTGTTGACAAAGCAGCGATGAGAACCAGGAAGCACGACTGGGATATAAACGAAACAAGACCTGTGAATCCATTATATTAAATTGAGGCCCTTTGTTAAATGAAACGCAAATGTTTGATACAGATACCGGCAAACTTCTTGAGCATTAAACAAGGGAGTGGGCGAAAGTTTGCGCAGCGCGGGACACAAACGTCAACTGATTTACCAATCACGCAATCGACACTTCACTCTCCCGCCAGTGATACCTAAAAATCGCTTCTGCGCAGGCAAGAACATTTGTTGAATATGTTTGCCGGTATCTGTACATCTTAGATGAAAATTGATTTGGTCATACTAGAGTAGTTTTCCCCCCAGTTTCATCTACGTTAAAGATCCGGTCGTATCGTAACCGTTTACACAACTTCCGAAACGGAAGCTCTAAATAAGAAATGCTTTCTTCCATTGTTATATAGCTTATAAGTTTTATTCGATAAATGGACTATCTTTTTTTAAAATGAGTGCGTACAAACAAATAAACTCAAAAATTCGAAAGTCAAAGAGACAATTTTTAAAAGTATTTTTATTGAAATACTAGCTGGTGCCAGCGACTTCGTCTGCGCAGGATAAGTATTTCGAGTAGCTTATATTAGCGTGGCGTAGAAAAAAACTACTAAAGATATTGAATATTTAAGATAATCATTTCCAACATACATTACATATAATACGCCCGAATAGCTCGCATGGTAGATTTTTTCCTATTTACTTGATATTTTGGACAATTTACACAATATCTTTATAAATTATATAATCTTTATATCCTATGTGTTATTCTGATGTTTAAGCTATATTATTGTAAAGTTTCATTAAAATCCATTCAGTAGTTTTTACGTGAAAGAGTAACAAACATCCATCCATACTAACAAACTTTCGCGTTTATAATATAAGTAGGATATTATAGTCACCGTAGACATTTCTTCATAGGTCAGGAAAAATAAATTTGGATGATTTCTTTGCTGCCAAGCCTCCTTAATGTTTTCGAATATTGGCGTCAAAAAAACTAAATAATTTTTTTTTAAAGTAGAGATATTAAACCTATAACAATTTCGAAAAATTTCGTCTCTTTGGCCGACTAATCAAACAAAATCGTACTTGAAGAAGATAAGGCGCTTGGTTTTGCGTGAAACATTATTATTCATATTTGATAACATAAAAATATATTTTAATGTTGGATGAATGAATGGATATTTGATCACTACAAATAATATAAGAATTGACTTATGGATATGACTCATAATGCATATAACTTCTATGTAAAATTCATTTTAAGACAAATTTGCACGCCGTATGGATTTTCGAGTTCGAACGTTTGATTGTACCACCATTTTGTACCATATTCTAGCAAATAAATAATTATTTTTATTATTATTAGTATCTATTTATTTTATATAAACAATTTGGCTCACCAGCATCTTCGATGAATGCATTCCAAAACGTATCAAACTCAATGTCCTCAAAGAATTTCAGT
This sequence comes from Pieris macdunnoughi, assembly GCA_905332375.1. NCBI lineage: Eukaryota > Metazoa > Arthropoda > Insecta > Lepidoptera > Pieridae > Pieris > Pieris macdunnoughi. Next base: position 1,088,603 of record CAJOBZ010000014.1, on the reverse strand, counting down.
TTCAGATAATTGTAAAATGACACAGCTACGTCCCTTGGATCACGAGCTAAATACACAACCTGAAAATTTCAAAAGTAATAATGATGTAACTCTAGAAACCAGCAGATGAACCGAACATTCTTTCATTCATATTTAGGACGCCACAACAAACCACTGGTTTGAAGGTAAAGTTCAGAAACGAGAAGTCTGATTCTCTACTTAATACTAATAGAATATCGTATAATTGTTGTTGTCTACAAGATAAACAATAATAATAATAAATAATAAAAACTTTATTTATGACAAAAGGGTTTGTGACAGAATTCATAGGTATATCGCTAGTCCCCACACTAGGGAGGCCCTGTGTTGTGGGTAACTAGAAAACAATTATTACGTGGTACATGTTTAAATTAGTTTAAAAAAAAGATGATAATAAAAAATAAAAAAAAAATAATAATAGTTATAAATTTAGTGTTACAAATGAAGTGAATGAGTGAGTGTGTGAATAGGTGTGTATGCGCATGTATTTGAGACAAACTGATGCGAAATGAACAAATTGTGCAATTAAAACAAACAGATTATGTTCACCTAATTTTTAATTTAAATAGTTGGTTCCCTGTGGCAGTGTACCACTAAGGTAACGCTGGCAGCATTTCCTAAATACCAGGTTGACTTTGTAAGAGTGAGAATTTGTTAATACCTTTGAAGTGTCAAGCAGGTGTGGTGGCAGCAGAGAAAGTGGTAAGTAAGTGGGTTTTTATAAACCTCGGCGATGGAGCACTGGACAACCACTTGAGTGGACACTCGTACTGTTTTAACATATCTGCATTCAATACCTTCGGATGTTCGGTGTCTATGGAAAACACAGCATTTGGTATCTGTATACTAAGCAGATTTTAATTAGTTCAAATATTAACAAGTATCCACTTGACACCTGAATATTGCTAAAAAAAATTAAACACTACTTATAACAAATCAATAATACATCAGTCTATATGAGACGGTCTAAAATTAGCGGGAATAGACTATAAATAAAACATATTTATAAATTCGCCTATATTAATAGTCAAAATAAGGTCAAGCTCGACAAAAAGGGGATACCAGGGCCGGAAGATGTCTGGGGCCTCGGGGCAACAAAGGAGTGGAGGCCTCTAATTATTTTCCAAATTAAATTAGTTTTGCCAAGTTGAGTTTTTAAATCAATAATTTATTGTGGAACCAGGTAGATCCTTTTAGTATTTAACATATAAAAATATAAATACAAATCAATGATTTCTGTAAATATTTAAGAAATATATACTTAATCATGTTTGCACAAAAGTGAAGGTAAAACAGCGGAAAAAAATATCAAAAGAAAATTTTTTTTACTAGTGTTTACTAGTCGGAATCCGGCTCGAAGGACCATTATGTAGGGCACTAGTATGAATCGTTACCCTACACACGGTTATTCTAGCTGCAGAGCGTGGACTGTAGATTATTTTTTTCCAGGTTAGGTCAGGCGTAGAAAAAACACTTATTTTTCACTTATTATTACACCACTTTATTTGAGCACTAGTAGCAATACATCACGATGGAAGCGGAAGGAAGTTAAAACCATAGACACATATATATATGAAGAAAAATTACAGATAACAAAACAATTGAATTATAGATATTACATTATGTTGCCAACAGCTGGTGTTGCAACCTGGGCATCGCTTTTCTTTTTATTTATGTAACAGGGGCCAAACAAATGTGCACTGTACATTTATGTTAAGTGATACCGCTGCCCATAGACACTCACATTGTCAGAAGGCTTGCAAGTGCGTTGCCGGCCTTGGGCTGTCGATATCACTATTGGAACAGCTTAACGGGTCTTAGCGATGGTTTTGGTTGGTGATGGGTTAAGAAATCAAATACAAAATTCATACTTTAACTTCGGTTCAAAGATACGGTACAAAGAAATACTTTCACTTAGTGAGAAAATTTAAATTTAAGGTTTTTATAGTGTTATCAAATTATAAAAAATAAGCTATATAAAATAAAAATATGTGTTGCTCTTAACAATGTTACTTCGTGTATAATTGATTCGTCGAAGTAAAGAAACAAAAATAAAAATATGTACAATAATGTATTGATTCTTATTAAATGAAACATGAAGTAGTATTTATTTATTCGTATGCAACAGAATATATAATATATATATGTCGGAGAGATATCGTCACTCCATCGTTATGGACATCATCATTAGCGGGTTTAGTGAGCGTCATGTGGGTAAAGTGCGAGCACAAAAGATGCGAATAATTATCGTACAGTATTTTATTTAGATTCATTCCTTTTAACATTAAAAATGACACTTTAACTTAAATTATAACGAGCAGCGGCATCAAGGCAACTGTCTTACTTTTAATCACAAACTACTCAACCAGAAATCACATAGACCCAAATCCGTCCAACGTCTCATCACCACAATGCTCCACTAAATACTCAATCAGAACCTGTGGCGTAACTATACCATCTGGGGCCCGTGGCAAATTCTTTTGATGGGACCCTATCATTGAAATTCAGTTTTATTTTAATATCTAAACTTCGAGATTTTCATTTTACTCAATTACACGTTGTATTTGTCCCACTAATGGCCGTAGATCTCCTCTTTTAGGCGAGAGGGAATGGTCTGTAGTCCCCACGCTAGCCCAATGCGTATTGGAGACTACAGATTCATCCATAGAACATAATATCTCTTGGGCAGGGGCCCTCTTGGGTCGGGGGCCCGTGGCATTTTGCCAGCCCTGCCACTGATCAGAGCTATCCTGCGTTTCCTGAACGCGCTGTCCAAAGTCAAGATGGCGCCTCGACCCCATTCGAGGCACTCTGATTGGTCGTTACAATATCCATATATAATGATTGTAAATGATGAAATTTATTTATTTATTTATTTATTTAGTTATAAAGCCCACAACATCACACACAGTCATAAGTCCACCAACTATTTCACAAAATCCCACATCTAAAATTTGACATTAATGAAGAAATTTCTCAGTAAAAAATCAAATAGAAATTAAAAAAAAAAAAATAAAACAAACGAAATAAGCAACATTAAAATAAAATCAATTTTTTAACATAAACATAAAATAAAATAAAATTTTCAACAACTATGCAAAAAAAAAAAAAAATCATCAGAAAAAAAGAAATTAGGTTTAGAAAGACAAATTTTTAAACCGATAATAGAATATATCCAGTCTGAACTGTTATTTTTAAGAAGAATTAAAATTGAATCATTGGAAAATTTGAATATATTGTAATTTTAAACCTAGGGAAAAGGGACGACAAATTTATTTTTTTGTTGTTGAAATAAAAAATTAAATAGAGTTGATTTTAAGAATAAATAAATTTATTGAAATTAAATAATAACCAAATAAATCGAATTCAAATCGAAATCGAATTGAAAGTAATAGAAGGCATCTCAATTATTAACCACAGTAACCATACTAATCAACGGTCAATTGACTCGATCAGAACATTTCCTGATAATCCGAGCATTCCCCAATATATATATATAAAACACAAATAATACATTACTACATGGATTTATTGACGTAACATATCGTGCACTAAAAAGTAAGTACATTTTAATTAAAATGCAATATTAATTTTAATATAATATTTTGCCCATGGTTAAACCGAGAAGGGTAAGTCAGTGCCAGCTAGGTTATCGGTCATCCATCGATTGGCTTTTCCTTTCAATTCCTCGCTGAAACATTCTTCCCAACCTCGGACTTTACCTAAACACAAAACAGACATCATTAATCAAAATAAAATGATTTTTTGCACAGTTGCGAACAAAAATATCGACATATTTTGTCTCGGTGTTTTCAGCCCAAACGCAGACTTGGTATTGAAGAGAAAGGTAAAATACTGGCTTCTTTTCATATAAAAATTTGTCACTCACGTTATTTAAAGAAGAAATTCATTACTTCGTCAGTGTTAAAAAACTATTTAGGCCTCAGATATCTGTATCTGTTTTGTGGTCATTTTTTTAGGCAAGTAGGTAATCAACTTTCGGTACCTGACACACGCTGTGGACTTTTCGGTGTAAGGCATGGAGGTTTCCTTCACGATGTTTTTCATGCGAGTGTTTAATGCACATAGACAGAAAGTCCATTGGTCCGTTGTTCGAACTTACGACCTCAGGACTGAGGCATTCTAATACTAGGGCAAAACTACCACTCGTAGTGTAGTTTAATACGTGACTACTGCTATTTAAATAAAATTCCTTTAACGGATATAAACGCGAAATTTGATATTAGGAATTCTTAATTTTTTTTGAGCACTCTGTATACCTCATAATAGCTCTGCAGTATATAATCGGAATATCATCTGTATTCTTCCACAAACGAATGCCAGTGCGACTACTATAGTACAGTACAGTTTCCGCATTTGGCTAAGTCCTGGCTAACTAAGCCAGCCTTGCTTCTTCCAGAAGCTCCGAAGTTTCCTGGGCACTTCGCAGGCTTCACGGAGCGACCTCACGTCTCTGAGGATTTCTGCTTGGGAAGCTACAGCCACGCATTCCAAGACTACGTGGATCACTGATTCCTGCGCTTAAACAGCTTCTGCACAAGGAACTGTCTGTCACGCCGAGTACAAAGAGATGTTTGTTTAGAAGACAGTGGCCCGTAATTAACTGTCGTATCCATTAAGGATATTTAATTTGTGTACCATAAATTATTGAATTAGCCGAATTAAGTTAATACCTTTTCTCACGAACGAAAATTTTTCTCTAGTAATTCCAGCAGCACTAAACGTGGTATCCCGATTGACAGCTGTATTTGTCTTGAACTTTTCAAAACTAAGATGCTCGCATAGGCGTCGTATCTGTTCTTCGGTATACTTCTTTCCAAAGAACATAGACAACCGTCGAACGATTGAAGGCAGGTCCTGGTATGTAAAACTTTATACAATATTAACGGCTTAACTGTGGTAAGTGGATAAAAATAGTACACAAGAACAGAGTATCTTTAATAGAGACTGTTAGTAGTGTTATTGGACACTTTCTTATGGTTAATATCCCTTCTTAGAGAATGAGGTTAGTTTTAATTAGTCTTAAGTTAGGCTAGATCGTAATGTTAAATTGTGTCTTTGTGCAGAGACAATTTATTTTAAAAAACAAATTTTGTTGAAATGTGTCTAATGTCAGTGTCAGTTCAACCGGTTTAGAAGCTAAATTTTAGACAGTAAAACGTAGTTCAACATTGTAACATCGCACAAAATTAACAATGCGGTCCAAATTGGATTATCTAATATATAAAATTCTCGTGTCACAGTTTTCGTTGCCATACTCCTCCAAAACGGCTCGACCGATTCTCATAAAATTTTGTGTGCATATTGGGTATGTCTGAGAATCGGACAACATCTATTTTTCATCCCCCTAAATGTTAAGGGTAGTCCACCCCTAAATATTTTTTTTTATTTTTAGATATTTTTTTCTGTTTTTATTTTTTTATGATACAGCATTAAAAAATACATACAAACCCCTAACTTTCACCCCTCTACGATCAACCCCTATTTTTTTATTATAAATGATATATATGGCAAAACGACGTTTGCCCTGTCAGCTAGTTAAATATAATTGGGCGTGTTCGGCCGAAGTAAGTACTTACTAAACTTAGTAAGCCAGTAAGCATAAAAAAATTAAAGTCTTACAAGCTGACTGTAGCGCTTTTCGGCCAGGACAGACTTACTGGCTTATTAACATAACACAAAACACCGGTTTATGTCATATCCCGTACATAACCTCATAGACTGAATATAATTGACAGTACTAAATTTAGGAATATAATTTAATACCTGTGAATAGTTTCAAATGGATAATTTTATGAGAAATATTTTATTGGATATTTTATTGTCCGTTTTGTTTACATCAACAATAAGCAAAATGGCGTCGTATATTAAGCCATACTTACTGCGTTAGCACTTATTTTGTGTCCCGGCCGAAAATTTTGTAAGCATAGTAAGTGACTTACTAAATTTAGTAAGTACTTACTTCGGCCGAACACGCCCATTATGACTGTATGTGGTCACACGATTTTTAATATAACATTAAGGTATTTTGATTGGTTTGGATTGCCTAGTTACTGTTTTGATAATACGTATAAAGTTAACTAACTCGGTGTTTTAAGAAAAAATATCAATGATATCAAGCTTTCACTAATGTTTGAGTAAGGTAATAAGGAAATAAAATTTGAGGTTGATCCTTTATTTTTTTCAAAATTAAGTAAAATTTTTAATTCATTTTATATTAATAAATTTTCATATTAAACGTTTAGGGATTAATCCGAAAGAAAATGGGATAAATATTATTCCAATAAAAATTCTTATTCAATTTTTTGATAAATTAAAAATGTTAGTTGATGGGTTAAAAATAGAAAATAAATTATTTATTATTTTTAAATTAAGTAATTTTTTTAGGGTTGTTTAATTTTAGATTTTAAATTTCAATTTTTAAATATACCAGGAAATATTACTGATAAATAATATTCTATCTGTATCTGACACTGCTAATCTAAATATATATACAACAAAGTCGTGTTAGTTACACCACTTATAACTCAAGATCGGCTGGACCGATGTTAGTTATCTCTTTTTTGGTGGATTCTTCCCCGCTCCTAATAGCAGAATAAGTAATAAAATATCGGATAAGTTATCGAATAACAATAAATTAATTAATTAATTTTACGATTGCAAACACCATGTCGAATTCGTATCAGTTCAAGAATGTGGAGATGCATAACCATGCTTTGGATCTTGATCGAAGACATGTGCTATCTCATCTCATCAAAAAATGTTGTATATCAGAAAGTGCTTTTACATGTAGTATCGCAATTGGCGCTAGAGAGAAGAGGCCTAATGTGTAAAACTGTCATTTTTCTTTCGCAATGGCAAGCAATAAAACATTTCTGTATTCGCAAAAAAGTTGTATTAATGTGATTACCTTTATGAAATCCTAAATTAATATATTATTTGACTGTTAGGCGGAACGAAGTTAGCCGGGTCAGCTATTCATTTATAATTTATTACAAAAACATTTAGTACTTCCTTGTCTTTTTTTTCTATTATTTTTTTTGTATTAGAAATATTTTCTAGAATGACTATAAGAATTAAAATAAGGAAACAAATTCATCTACTACCTGTAACTCACCTTTGACATTTCTTCATAAGTCATGAAAAATAAATTAGGATGATCTCTTAGAGCCCAACCTTCCTTGATGTGTTCAAATAATGGTGCACGGATAACTAAAATTGCAATAAATTATTTAATTATTACTCCCGATAGAAGGCTGCAAAATGCTCAAGAACCCTTTATACATTGATATGTTCTCTTCTTTACAGTCCCTAAATCAATTTTATCGAAAATACCTCGGAATTTGTCAAAATAACAAATTTTATATCGAATACAGGTTATATTTTTCCAAATATGATAAACTTAAAAAGTTGTAAATTTATTTAGTTTATTACTAAAGTTGTTTGGTAATAAACTGCTTAAATTCCAAATAATTATTTATTCATTTTAATGCGTGTTCCCACGAGAATGTAAGTGCGTGCTCTTATTTCACCATGCCTCCTGCTGATAGAGGACAAATCTTTGTTTTTAATTTATTTTATCATTATTTATTACTTAAGATGTCATGTGGAAGTTGGTGTAACGGCTGTAGCTTCTTACAATCATTGTGTAAAACAAAAATCTTGGCGACTAAAAAGAGTGGCGGAGAGTTTATTGCCAGTTCTTCTCTTCCGTTCTACGCCCTTGATTTGAGAACTGGCAGTAAATGTAAAATTAGAAGCATTTAATATGTATTTCTTTTTGACGTTCATAAGTGTACATTGTGTTACCAATATGAATAAACGATTTTGACTTTTTGAATTCAAAGCACTTACTATTTCCTTCGCAGAATGCATCCCAGTACTCTTCAAATGGTATATCTTTAGGTAGGCAAATTTTCAATATATTATATAATGACACAGCCACATCTCTCGGATCTCTCGCAACATATACAACCTGTATCGTGTATAAATCATCTTATAAATTAAGAAAAAATATATTCTGTGACCACACAGTATAATTAAATAAAAAGTACCACTGTGAGAAAAAGTACTTTAAATAGATTAGGTGAGCGCAAGAAGTGCAAAACTACATAAGACATACAATTAATTAGACTAAACTAATGGAATAAAGCAAACAATTAAAACAGTGAAAGGAACATTAATAAAAAAGTACACATGAAAATGATGATTCATGTGCACTTTGCACATCATCATTTATATATATTTAGATTTATATATATAGAATATATTAAATAAGAATTAAAGAGAATCTATAATATTTCAGCTGTTTTGTCGTATGTAGTTAATTAGTAGTTAAAATTAATAATTTCAAGGGTATTGTCATTTTGCTACATTAATGTATTTCCACTTACACTCTAAATCCGAAGGAATTTGGTTTTTATTTATATATAGCGCTTACTAACAATACAGAAATTAAAAGTTTACACATCATACACACATTTTAAAATTAGATAAATTGGCCTTAAAATAAAATAAACATTTAGTTAATGTCACAACAAAATACGAAATATACTCAAGTACGCAGAAACCGTGCCGTGTTTATTCTCGTTTGTAGTACATACCTTTGTTGTATCAAGAAGACCTGGGGGCATCAGAGAAAGTGGTAAATGGCTTTTTATGAACCTCGGCGAAGGAGCATTTGGTAACCAATCGAGTGGGGACTCAAACCTTTTTAAGACCTCTTGTGGTAATGACGTATTTTCCCCCAACGAGATAATGTTACTGTATAACTGTAAACTGTAAAAATATACATAATTTTTGGCATATTAATTATTAGTTAGGTTAGTATTATTAATATAATGTATTAGTTGTTATGTTATAAACATTTTAAACCTGGAAAGATTAAATAAAAAAGATTGCAGGGATAAGAAAATAATAGCGAAGATGAGACATAACTAAAAATTTGGACGAGACCTCATTACGTCATTAAATCAATAACTTAAACTCAATGTAATCGTAGTAGTACAGGATATTTATCATCTATAATTTATCAGAATAATGATGGAAAAATGAAGATATTATATTATCCCGGCTTTGTGCAAATAATTAGCGCCTGCCAAATCTCAACAAAGACTGAAGCAAACATTTAATACGGCGTTCAACTATCGGATGTGTTTAGGGATTAATAACAAAAAGTTGAATTCATTTGAGATATAAAAAAACAACTCTTTTTGTATTTGTTAAAGTAACCTATTTTATATATATGTATTAGTTTTTTGTTTATAATCTGATACCACTATTGTAAAAATTCTTGTAAGAAATATTGTTCACTATGTTATATATGATTTCGTTTCGTATAGATCATTTTTTCCTGCAAACTCCAATTTACAACTCTCCTACTGCATTAATCCGTAATATTAAGAAGCTTCAAATCGCAATTTTCTGCAGTAATATAAATAAATACGTCACTCACTGCAATAAGAGCGTAGCGGAGGCAAGACGACGGGCCCCCACTCGCCTATATCTTAATATATATATTTCTTGTGTGCGTGTGTATGTGACTGAACTTCTCTCAAACGACTGGACCGATTTTGATGAAATTTTTTGTGTGTGTTCAAGGGGATCTGGGAATGGTTTAGATTCACAAATCAGCCCGGCAGATGGCACTGCAGTCGGTACTTTCATACTTTGCTTAATATCCTAATCGCTTTAAATATCATGCAGGACAACGTCTGTGGGCTCCACTAGTAGTATATATATTTGTACAAAATATGTATATAAAATAAGGTACCGCACCACAAAAGTCGGGGATATTGGGATCCCTACTGCCCACTTAAACACCCAGCTTCAAGTTACAATAAGATTATTTTAGTTAAATTAACTAATCACTTACTCTATAGTTGGAATTCTTTCAGAGAGGACTGTCGCTTTGGCTCTATCATAGTCTAAGTTGTTATTCAAGAGCCAGATCATCTCCTGCGACCAAGTTGTACCTTGAAAAAACACCAAAATGTTACGTAATAATCAAAGACAGACATTTATTTAATTGTAACTTTAACGAGAACATCTTAAAATGAGGCAAAATGCCAAAACGATACCTAATAATTATTCAAGTTTTGATTATATATTTTCGACTGTAACACAAGAACTTGTAGTGAAAACATGTCGGACCATGAGCTTCAGAACTGTTTTACAATAATTGACAATGATGGCTGAACTCTCTAACAAAGGGCTGATTCAAATAATTATAACGCCATCTAACGAAACCCTTGCTGTGTCCTTGCTGTATCGCGCTGGTGTCACTTGGAATAAGAACATGGTTCGAAAGTCAATATTGAACTCGTCATCTGTATTGCTATTGTAACGGTACACGGTAAGCCTACAGCTCAGATAATAGACAGCATTTTTCAGAGAATTGTTGTGAAAAGTTCAATAATCCTAAGTAAAACATACATCATTAAAATCGATTCGTTAGATTGTGCCAATTCTCCCAATTGTTGAGTCAATGATTATAAACTGTTTTGACACACTTCACAGTGGTCCATGTTCCTAAGAAAGGCGGTCATAGAGGTTGTATGTCGGATTAAAAATGAAATATTAACTTTTTTATCTTAGAAATGATTGTTTTAAGGTTTTAATGATAATAACAAGTAAAACAATAGATATATTTTTAAAAAGGTAGATGTATATTCTCAAAAAAAAGGATCCATCCGTACTAATAAATAATAGGTAGCAATAAAATAAGTTTTATTTATACATTATTTTCATGTTATGTCGTGACAACGAAGAACGGGTTTCATTTTTATATATATAGATTTCTGAAAATAGCTTAATTTACATATAAATAATAAAATTTACCAGATAATAGAAAACTGAACATAGGATTTATATAAAACATCGTCTTTTTACATAATAGGAAAACATTATAATTCACAATATTTACAGGTTTCTTTTATGCCAATATAGTTTAAGTACATAATAAATCCAACACTTCTTTTGCTAATACAGACTTCTTCTTACAAGGTAACTTTCTTATGCTAGAAATAAGTGGGTCTGAATTAAGAAGAAGTCTTTCAAAAGATCCATATTATTACTTCTCGGGAATGTTTCCTAGTGTTATTCTAAATAGTTTAACTAATTTATTACAAGATTGCCTCTTCAGATAATTCACCGATAGACAATATAGCATTATCAATCACCTCTGAACCGTGCATTAAAACTTTATGTATAATAAGGCAAATTATACAAGGATATTCTCAACAAGCATTTTGGCAGTATCAAAAGATAACTTTTAAATTTTTGTGAATTTATTTTATACCCTGATGATAACTGAAAGGTGACTACATCTTCTATAGATCTTTTTAATACCTTTATTTCAAAATTTTATTATGAAAAATTTATAGTATTTCAATGGATGTGACTTCCTCCACTTGTTTATCAACAATCAGCTAATTTTTCCCTAAATTTGAATTAACCCTTTTTAGAGACGCTTTATCCTGGCCGAACAACTTGCATTTTTAAACACTTCACGAGATCTACTGCTCATTTTCTTTACTTGTCGCATTCAAATAGGACAAGATTCAGAAAATAATACTTATATGATCTACAAATAAAAAAATGAAAATTATAAGGTATAAATTTACCTATATAACTTTTCTTTTCAACCTATAAGCAATCCTCACTTTACTAATTTACAGATTCTAAAACTAGACAAACAAGAATTATTTTAAATTTTCATCTTTGGGGATTCGTTCTTCCTAAGTAAAATCAATTAAATATGGAGAGCGGTAAAACTCAAAAAATAATCTTTCTATAAAAAACACACAAAAAACAAAAATAAAAATTAATACCTTCTATTTAATATCCATGCAAAAAATTATCACAAACAATCAATTTGAGAAAACAACACTTTAAAACAATAGAAATTTTCCACAAAGACAACTAATTAATAGAATGATATTGTTGAAAATAAATACAGAAAAAGAAAGGGTATATAAAAAATAATTTAATATATTATGATGTTGGCCCAACTATACTGGCCACGTTCTTCGGTCTAAGCATTAAAGTACCGAGACAAGTTAATTTCCTTTGAGGCTTATCAAAGTTACCAGATCGAGGCAATCCCACGATGAAGATATCATCAGACCGAAGCTTGAAGTTGTAATACTGCGGTCCCAATTCCCTATATCCGCTTGGAAATAAATACCGTTTCGGCCCCACATGAACCAGTTTCTTGTCATATACTGAAATGTTATTATGTATTTATTTTACAAGGATAGAAGTTTTTAATAGAAATAGTAACCAAACGCAATTGTTTAAAACGCTTATGTTTTTAAATACCTACTGGCCTGTCCCAGCTGGACATTTATTTTTCTAAATGAAAAAAAGTGAAAGAATTACTGAGATCCAATAGTTTTTGAGTTTATTCGTTACAAACATACAAAAATAATTTGTCCTAAAATAGTATCCATAACCCTTGCATTTTTGCACAAAATTTAATGCATTTCGTTTTTTTGCATTAAGTAGAAGGTTATTCATACTAAACCAATGGACAATCGAAGAGAGAGCATTGATAAAGAACATTAAAATCGTACAGATATATTCACTATACATTATTTCTCGGAATCACCATGGATTCAAAACTTCAGTGGTCCCCTCATATTAACGGATTGGCGAAGAGACTTAGTTCTGCAGCCTACGTGGTTAAAAAAATTCGCTCACTAACTGATGTCGATACAGCTAGACTTGTTTATTTTAGTTACTTTCATAGCTTAATGACTTATGGCTTATTATTATGGGGTCATGCTGCTGATGTCGAAACTATTTTCATCCTGCAGAAGAGGGCTATTCGTGCAATCTATTATTTAAAATGTTAATACACGGAACAAACGCAGGCTGCAATTTCCCCGTACTAGACTATCTAAAGTTAGTAATTCTTTTTTGGGGAAAGGGATACTCTTCTTTAATAAAATCCCAGAGGCTCTTTTATCACTGCCTTTCAATAAATTTAAGAAATGTATTAAAGAAAAGCTGTGTACAAAAGGCTTACTATAAAGTCAACGATTATCTAGTTGATAAAAGGGCCTGGGACTAGTGCTAGACAGGCTACTTCTAATTAATTTGCGATATTTGTTTTAAATAAGTGTTGTTTGATGATTTAAAAGAGTACCGAGAGTTTTTTACGCCGGCTTTTTCTCTCGGCCTATACCCTCTGTCTTCTTTGCCGATGAGTAGGGATGCCTTCAAATTTAATAACGTGGAATAAGTGATACATGTATCTTATGTTCCATAATAAACATTTTTTTTTTTACAAGAATTAATGCAAAAATAATTATGTACAACTCACTTTTATTAGGTTCTTGAATATCCTCGATGGCGAAGGGGAATGTATTAGTCGCCTCCATACTGTATACTAAAGTAATGCACTCGCTTAAAATAAAAAATAAGCGTACTTATATTTATTTCGCAGTCTTATCTTAACTTTAACTAAGTCGTTGTAAAATGTGGATAAGTCGAGTTTAATTTAGCAGATTAGTTTAATTACATTGCAGAAATATACTTTTCACCATTGACGTTTGATAGTTAAGTGTGAATGAAATAAATTTTGATTTTATTTGTAACTTAGTCCGCATAATTTCGTTTCTTCATAAGTAGTTTATTTATAATACATGTTAATTATTAAAGTAAATATAAGGAAGCATAGAGCAGTTCTATTTTATCATCTGATTAGATGTATGTTCGATATGGACCCAAAGGCTAATCACGGTGAAACGGTTTTATTAAAAGTATTATCTACCAATTTGCCTGGAAGAGATAATTTTATCAGTGTTATAGGTACTTTCGGTCGTTTTTTCGGGTCAGTTTTTAAAGACATGTCATACTTGACTGAAACATTATGGAAATCCTAAAAGGAACAAAAAAGCCTATTGTACATTTTCATGAGAAAATCAAATTTTCCTAATTAAAAAATGACTTAGAAAATTCGTAATTTATTAATATTATTCGAATAAACAATCAATTTACAACAACGGGTTATATCTTTAATAAAATTTGTGCAAATATTGTTTTTAGGTCATATTTAAAAAAGATACATTTTGATTATTTTTATCATCGCATTTGCATTCTTGTAGCCTTTCTGAAATGAAATCAATTTATAAAAAATACAATAAATAGAATTTAATTTATACTGCACTTATTTCATCAAATATTGCTTAATGATATTAGTTCAGGTAAATTTTCTCTTCGCGTAGATTACGCAAGAATTTTCGAAATTATTCGGTTCCCATTTGCGAGTAAAAATTTAAAACCTATAAGCCTGTAGAGAGAGAACAATTTCTGTATATGTTTTAACTTACGATATGGTTTTCCTGAATCGAGACGTGCCGTAGAAGACGCAGGTGACATATTTGAGGGTTACCATTGACTGAAAACTCTCCATGCCACACCACATCTCCAGGGTAGTAGGGAGAGCCAAGTGGGCGGAACACATGCTTTACTACTCCTCTCCGCACCAAGCTGAAGACGCTACGTGAGGAACGCCACCATAGCGCATTGACGAGTTCGCTGGGCCTCTCTCAGGTCAACCGGGGTCTCACCTGGCGGGGCTTCACCGTGAGCCGCGAGTCTGCCCGCTACCACCGACCACGACACCAGGGCCAAGTCGAGAATACTCGTTGGCCGCCCACCACCGGGCGTAACACCCCGGACACGACACGAAATCACGGGCTATTATAGCCCGCTAATACAGGGCGGTTAGGGGGCCGATACATCACCCGAAGGGAGTTCAGCTCTGAACAGGGTAATAAAATGTATAAGCTCACCCTATGCGAGGGATGTAGCAGATGCCACAGGAACAAATCAAAAACAAAAAAAAAATACAAATATTGTTTCTATATACAATTTTGTTTTATTAAATTAAATATTACACACATACATTTTATAGCATTTTTACAGAAATGTCAGTTAAAATTTAATAAATGAAAATTGATTCACTGAATTATTTTTTGAGTTTTAAATTTTTACTCTATCAATGAAATAAAATATATTTTATCACACCTACAATTTATAACCTTAGGTTGGAAACATATTTTAAGAAAGTATCATGAAACATAAATGTACCATTTGCCTTGATGAAGGACCTAAAAGAAGTGTCTAAATAACCAATAGATTTAAACAGTGGTGAAAGTTTAAATTTAACCATGTCTTTAATGAATCTGTAAAAGTACATAATATAAAATTTCATAACACTACTTATATTTTCAATTTGATTTCATACACGCTATAATAAGTTATAATTCTCAAAAGATAAAACAACATACAAAGCACATTTTATATTTGTTCCAACCTAGAATTTGTACTCAAGTATTAAAATTAAATAAAATAACAGGAATCTGCACCAATATAGATTCATGTGTAATTAATTTAAAATACTTCATCAACCCTTACTTATATTCTTTAAATATTTATTAGACAAACAACAGCGGTTTCCTGCCACAAGACTCAATTTCACACCACCTAAAGCTTATGTCTTGTCATCATATCAAAATCACAGCTTATTAATAATTATTGCATTATTAGGAACCAATGTTCCAAATTACATCATTATAAGCTAAAGCTGAGAATTTATGTGACCTTATAAATAAAATTATGGACTAATTGTGGCCTAACTTAAAACATAAAATTCACTTCACTCAAATTAACTCACTACACTTTTTACTGTCTACTGTGTTTTGCAGGTGTTGTTGTACCACTACTTTGAGAGTTTGAATCTTCAGAAAAGTTCATATGCGAGGAAGTAAATTCTGTAGGCCCTTGTGAATCACTTACCGTTGAAAAACCTGAAAACCAATTTGCACAATATGTAATTTGTTTTATTTGATGATACAAAATTTATACAGAACTGCCAACTGATGCCTGTGATAATAAGTGAAAGTGCCTATTAATTGAATGCTAATATAATATATATATATATGGGCATAATTAATTATAATTATAATTATAGGTGGGCATAATTAATTAATTGTGCAGGTGCACCAGCATGGTTTTGATAGATTATTGTAACATTCTAGTATTATTTTCAAGAAAATTTTGAGATGAACTATGCTTTAATACTTTTAAATATTCTGTATGAAACAAACTTTATACATTTATCCAAATACTACATGACTTACATGTATTAGAATCTTCTGCCATTCCAAAGTTAGAGTTCGAAGAATCGTGCATCTTTTTCGGTGTCAACGTGTTTTCCTTGTTCTCTTGTCTGGCGGCGTGCTTTTTCTTCTGCTCACTGGTAGATATTGGTACCCATTTGTATATTTTCATAGTAGTTTCCCCAATTGTCACCCATTTCTTTTCCCTGATAAAAAAGTTAAAATTAAATAATAAAGCGGGCAAAACATTACGTATTATGTGCACAAGTGTAAATTACTTACCAATGGCGAACCTTTTCGACAGCCTGCATTACTCTTTTGATATCATCCTTAACACGGTTCCGGGTATCAGCACGAGCTGATCGAGACATTTTCTGAACCAAAAAGTTTAAAAAAAGTTACTAACTTGTAGACACCTATTTCAGAATTTTCATGTAAAACAGTAAATACAAAAGATAAACACTTTAACACGCCAGTCGCCAATATTGGCCCAACCATCAACCACCATTAAATTAAATTGACAATTGACAAGTCATGAATATCCTAAATCTAAACTGTCATTGGAAATGGAGATCGGTAGACTAGAATAAAAACCGGGACTCGGACAGTTTCTGTTAATATAAAGTATTTTGATTGGATCTTAATAACAGTTTAGCTATAAACCAATCATACAATTCATTTTGAGTTTTGACAGTAGCATTAACTGTCATCCACCTACTAGAAGTTAGTACTAAATACTAATATAATTTTCTAAAATTAAAAAAAAGTATATGAAAAAAATTTCAGGTTCTCAATTTTTTGCCGCAAAATAAATTTTCGGTCCTTAAGAAACAGTGCAGAATGCCATTATAGAATTAAGGTAAGTCAATAACAATGAGTGCTTCTACATGTTTCTGAAAAAGTGTAGCTATTCCTGAATTTCAGTGTAGAATTTTTCAGCGGCTGTCAGTTGTTTTACGTCTAAATTGTATTTTGGTATTATTAGATTGCAATAGGTAAAAAACGCATAATTTTACAATAATAATTACCTAATATTTCACGCGGCTGCTACTGCATTTGCAGTGATGAACGTTGGTTATGATGCAACGGGATGATAAGGTGCCTCCTTTTTAGGCGTTTTGCTAACATTATATTTGGTTCGCTTTTTTAGCCTGCTATATTCACAAATTTCACTCTCATGAAGAATTCATCTGCAACACAAATTCTAACATAACCTTTATAAAGTAGATCAAATCTTTTACTAGTTCACTTTCTACTTATTATATTGCTATAATTCAGATCTAGGCATTTTTTTAAAACTAGCACAGACATTCAAACATCACTGTGCACCATTTTCATCTTCATCACACACATCAGCACAGTATTTTTAGTTATGCTTATTTTTTGTTGCAGTTGTACCTGCATGTTATGTGTATGTAGGAGTGACTTATCTATAATATTGGCATTGCCGTAAGGTACAGCTAACGAAAACCGTGACTATTTCCTTCCCGTATGGCTGCTTATGTTAATCGAACAATGTCGATGATGGCCGGCGATGGGCCCCACAATGTTGCAATGAACAATGGCACAATGCGTGTAAATGTGGGTAATGTGGATTCACCTCTGCAGATATTTGTGAGAGCTAAGAAGAAGATCAATGACATATTTATTGAGATTGATGATTATGTCAAGGATGCAGTTACATTTATGCATGGTAAGTGCTTACAAATATATCAACAAATACTTTTGTAGAAGAGTGTTTACTTTTTAAAGATAAATGTGAATGATAATTTAAAAAAAAACTCAAATTCATGGCTTTATCATTATCTCATATCAATCAAACAGTCATAGTTGAAAATTATTGTACTTAGTACACAGTACAAAAAAAATAATTTTAAGTTAACTATTTAATTATATGACATGCTTGGGTTCTTGACATAATGCAAGTGGGTCAACTGCTTAGTAATTACATCATGAATATGTTCATAGTATTATTATTGTATAAAACAGAATGAATGCTTCTTTACTGTTGAGTGATGATTCACTCTATTCCATTATAACAAAGGTATAACCCCTTAAAATAGCTTTGATACACACCAGATGTTTATTTTTATTCTTATGGTAAATCATGGCGGATTGTAAAATGGTATTTCAGAAGAAACAGGTGTTATTATGAAACACCTGTTTCTTGGCATACCTCTATAGTTTTAAAAAACAAATATAAGTTTGAAGGAGTAAGGGATAAAATACCACACAAAATTAAAAAAAATAACTATTATACCTAAGCTACTTACATTCAGTCACCCAATGCCAAAATAAAACTACTTATTTCCAGCCGTCTCCGGAGAAAATGGAATTGCAACACCTCAAGATGTTGCAAATGTTGAAGCATATGTCAGTAAGGTTGAAGCTATACGGGAAGTACTCAAACGGGACCACATGAAAGTTGCATTTTTTGGAAGGTATTACTAATTGACGTACTACTGAAAAATTATTATCATTCTCTTATGGTTTATCTCTTTACTGGAAACAAGCACAAAGTTGTGGTTTTCCAAAGTGATAAGTTTCAGATTTTTCATCTGTTCCAGTATTACTACTGGGAGAGTAACTGATAGTAGTATTTAAGGTCATCCATTAAATAGTATAATGGTAGACCCTTTTATAATAAATATGAATGTTTAATTGCTGTAGTAAGGAATTGGCTAGTGGACTAGTTTTAGCTGTTAATGGGATTTATTTTATCATTATATAATAATTATATGTTTAGTAAATGGTTATTTGGTAATTAAGTAACATTTAACTTTTTATATCAATATGTGCATAGAAGAAATATGTTCAAGGCTATATAACACAGCTGCAATGCACAGCAAATTTATTATATTAAAACTAAATTATGTACTAAATATAAACAATATTGTATGCCAATAAATAATCTTTATCTATTAAACAAGTACTTAATAATTAGGTGTAGGTACAAATAAAATCATTTTAATCCATCCAGGCTAACTGGCAGTTAACTTATGATACAGTCAAACCTTTCTTCTGTAAATGGTGTTGGGATTGGGTTGTATAGGTTTATGTTTTTTTTGTGTCTTATTATACACATGTAGACACACCTTACTTGGTAACTTAGGACAGTCTATTGTACCTGTAACTATATTCATTAAATATGTATCATCTGCCATCTCACATTAGATGCACATTAGATGCTCTCGGCTAACCGAGACAACCATGCAGAGGAAGAATTACACATTAAGGTTACAGTATTTTTATTTCCTATTTCAGAACCAGTAATGGCAAAAGTACAGTGATAAATGCAATGTTGCATGATAAAATCCTGCCGAGTGGTATCGGTCACACAACCAACTGCTTCCTTCAAGTGGAGGGCTCAGATACTGATGAGGCATTTCTGAAGACTGAGGACTCAGAGGAAAAGCATAATGTCCAGGTATTATTTACTACATACTTCTATCTAACTATTTATTTCTGTGCCTTGCATGTATTATCTAGCACAAAAGCGATGTTACCCTGTTAAAAAATAATTCAATTTTTTAAAATTAATTAATAATGTATATACAGTGTAACCTCTTTATAATGTCATACATTATAACGATAACCTCTCTATAATGTAAATTAATAATGTATATACAGTGTAACCTCTTTATAATGTCATACATTATAACGATAACCTCTCTATAATGTAAATTAATAATGTATATACAGTGTAACCTCTTTATAATGTCATACATTATAACGATAACCTCTCTATAATGTAAATTAATAATGTATATACAGTGTAACCTCTTTATAATGTCATACATTATAACGATAACCTCTCTATAATGTAAATTAATAATGTATATACAGTGTAACCTCTTTATAACGTCATACTTTATAACGACTACCTCTCTATAATGTAAAAATGAGTTTAATTTATTTGGTTTAACCCAATACACATACATTAATACTTCCCTCCCTATAACGAATAAATATGCTCGGTCCCTTGAAACTCGTTATAAAGAGTTTATACAGTATGTATATAACAAATGCGCGTAGACCTATATATATTTATTAAACCGTTTAAAATCAGTTCAGTTTTAAAGTTTATCTATTGGCAAAAAATCAATTATTTCCTTTTGATAAAAAAATAAATTTGGACACACATCTGAATGCGAAAACTACCTTTTTCTTTATTTATACATAGTTTTAAATGGAGGCTAGAGTACAGACGTTTTTAAAACATAGACATTAAAAGTAAACTTTAGGAGATATAAACCAGAATTTTTTACGTAAATTGACTGTTCCAGTGTTTCTCAGCAATTGTGATAACCGAGAGTCCGAAAAGGCTTAAAGTTCTAAATAGACTAACCATTGTTTAAACTAATTACCATCCTATGTACCTTTTGGAGGGATTTTTTTGAAATGTAGGTTAATTAAAACTCTTTGTTTGAAGCTGGGTGTCAACTGGTCTTAATCGTTTAAAACTTCAGCTTATAACTAACATAAATTAGGGGTACTGGGGTTGACTTATTTAAGGGTTCGTAAATCTAAGTGACACTTATGTTACCTATAAAGAATATAAATGTCGATCTTTTGGACATTATCGGAAACGAGAATGTTATATTACAATGGATGAGTGTGGGAAAAACTAAAGGGCTCATTTGGGCTTCAAGGTGTGACTAAAATTAATATTAACTAAAATATATACAGTCAAAACCATTTACGACAACATTGTTTAGAACAACATACCGGTTATATTCACTAGGGGGGGGAGGGGGGGGGGGGGGAAAGGGAAAAAAAAAAAAAATTTTTGGGGGGGGGGGGGGGGGGGGGGGGGGGGGGGGGGGGAAAAAACGGGGGGGGGGGGGGGGGGGGGGGGCTGTTGGGGGGGGGGGAGGGGAAAAAAAAAATTTTTTAACCAAAAAAAAAAAAAAAACTTTTTTGGGGGGGGGTTTACTCCGGGGGGGGTTGGGGGGGGTGGGGGGGGGGGGGGTTTTTGGGGGAAAGGGGGGGGGGGGGTAATCACAGGTCCCGGCTGAATTCTATTGTATTAGGTACTTAATAACATCGTCATCGGCTGTTACGACTATCGGTTTTTACGACCAAATATGAGTAGTCCCTTCGATGTCGTTATAACAGATTTTTACTATATAAAATATATATATATATATATATATATATATGTATATAAATAATATATATATATATGTATATAAAATTATATATATATATATGTATATAAAATATATATATATATATGTATGTAACTAATGTTGCATAATTCTAGGACAAAACTCAGTACTACACTACCTCACATAAAAGTGAAAATAAATTCTATATAATTTTTTTCAGTCGGTCAGTCAACTGGGCCACGCATTGTGCACTACACGTCTCCAAGAGTCATCGTTGGTGCATATCTATTGGCCGAGGGAGCTTTGCGCATTACTCCGGGATGATGTGGTGCTGGTGGACAGCCCTGGGGTGGACGTGTCGCCCAATTTAGACGAATGGATCGATAAATACTGTCTGGATGCTGATGTGTTTGTGCTCGTGGCGAATGCAGAGTCGACGCTTATGCTCACCGTAAGTTCTAAGTATTTGCAATGGTTTTCAGTTTTTTAAATTGTATGATAATACTATTAATAGCCTACCTTTTTAGTACATACCAACATGGAACATTTTGCTATGCTACTCCAGAGACTGTTCAGTTTTCTGGAATGAAAACTTTTAGGTTCTTCTGTGAATTTTTCTCTTTATAAACCTCAGAGTTCAAGTCATAAGATTTTAATTAACAAATAAAAAATAGGGGTATGATGGATTTTTATATACGACATTGACAAAGAGGAAATATTTGTGTTTTTGTATGTATATTTGTAATGTTTTCACACAAAAACTACTGGACCGATTTCAAATCAATCATGCTGACTGACATAGGCTATACAACTTTTTCAAAAAAATATAACCCAAGGTGTGAAAAATTATCCATAAAAATCTGTCATGGCGTGCGCTGTGGAAACTATTGATGATATAACAAAAAAGTGTTGTACAGTATTATAGAACGTATCGATGTCTACAATAAGAATGTTTTACCCATGGGCAATTGTATTTTGGCCTATCTCGAGTTGGAACTCCAAAACATGAAATTATTTTGCTGCCACAAAACAGAACTACGTCAAATGTTGTGTGTAAGGAAGTTCTGAAACACTAAAGTTCTACAAATAAATCTCTTCTTTAATATTATAGAAGAAAGTTTTGCATTTTGTTAACAAAAATATTCTGACTTAGTAGACTTTCTACTACTAGATCGTTATCTACGCGAGTGAAACCGCGGTGCATTGCTAGTAATTAATACAAATTCTTTGAAGGTTATTATCACTTTAAAAATTTATTTTTAAATAGAATTAATTAATAACATAAATAAAATAATTTTCCCGACAATATACACTAATATGTGATAAAAACATTAATTATTTATTCTTATTACTATTTACAGGAAAAGAACTTTTTCCATAAAGTATCCACGAAAATATCTCAACCCAATATATTTATATTGAACAACCGATGGGACGCTTCAGCTTCAGAACCGGAATTCTTGGACCAGGTTAGTCTGTTACCAAAGTAAATTCATTATTATTTATAATAATCTTTATTTACTTTTGTACTACTTCTAATCAGTAATATGTCAATTTGATTCAATTCGATTCAGAGTCAAGTCCTAAATGTAATGAATAAAAAATATAATGTCTAAAGTGGTATCGATAAATCGAGTCTTTATCAGCTAGATATTAGATATTAATATAAAAAATAATAAAAAGTAATAGTTTTATATAATAAAGAAAGCAATTCTTGCACAATTTTCATTTTCTATCAAGAAAGCAAAACATGCAGAAAAGAAAAATTTTTGAACTATTTTTGTGCAACAACAAATTGTCATTTGTTTCGTTTGCTAATAAATAGTGTGATGCAACTGCGGGGGGCGGGGGCCGGGCGAGCGTGTGATTCGCCTGAGATCACCGACCACACTACACGCTGCACGTCACTGTTTCCGCAGCTGCACACTTTTACGAAAATATTATTTTATTCCTTCGCTTAGTCATCAACAATTTTCATAAGCAATATTTGTTTTTAGGTTCGAAGTCAGCACGCCAATCGTTGCGTTGACTTCCTTTCTCGCGAATTAAGAGTTTGTTCTCCAAAAGAGGCTGAAGAAAGGATTTTCTTCATCTCCGCGAAGGAGGCTCTACTCACCCGCATGAAGGAGAGGGAGAAACCTGTCTCTTGTAAGTCACTCTCTTTTCAATGAGATTGTATATCGCTTAAGCTACTTGCAATTTTTCTGATAAAATATTAACTTACATATTATATAGTATACATTTTTACTAATGCAGTCGACTCTTGATAATTTGACACTCGTTAATTTGAATCTCTCGATGATTTGACACTCGTTAATTAGAATATCCCGTTAATTTGAATCTCTTGATAATTTGACACTCGTTAATTTGAATCTCTTGATAATTTGACTCTCGTTAATTTGAATCTCGCGATAATTTTAATATTTCGATCGCAAGTGCACGAAGGCTCTTGTGTCATTATAATATTACACAAGACCCTTCGTGCAATTTTTTATTTATAAAAGCTTGCCAGCTTTTAGGACCTTGATAACCTTTGGCAGAAAGATTTTTGTAATACCTAATAATTTGTACCTCTCACTGTTTCGGTTAATGGCGTTCATTAATCTTAACTCTTCAGCCTATTTAATGAACTTAAATTTTATTTTTTTTAATTAAAAATTCCAGCCCCAATCTTAGTCGAAGGCCACCAAGTGCGGTACTTTGAGTTTGTGGACTTCGAGCGTAAGTTCGAAGAATGCATCAGTCAAAGTGCGGTTCAGACGAAGTTCGCGCAGCATTCGCGGCGAGGGAAAAATATCGCCGCTGACGTCATGGCTGCTTTGGAACAGGTACGAACACTATTCCTACTCG
Organism: Pieris macdunnoughi; assembly: GCA_905332375.1. NCBI lineage: Eukaryota > Metazoa > Arthropoda > Insecta > Lepidoptera > Pieridae > Pieris > Pieris macdunnoughi. The sequence goes on along the minus strand of CAJOBZ010000014.1, from coordinate 1,064,473 downwards.
TGAAATCATTAGCTATATTTTACGTTTTCTTAGTCCTACATTTTTCAACAAATATCAAAACAATATTAGAAATAAATATTTTGGAAAGAGAGGTGATGGTATTTGCAGTATTATTAATACTGTGCGTGTTTGTTTCTATCCTGTTTAACTTTTTAGCTATTCTATTCTCTTGTAAATTTTTATCATCATACTTTGACAGCTCCACCTGAATCCTGATCAATCAAAAAAATTATCTTGAGGCGCCATTCATTGTAATATAGTTTCTGATATGGCTAGAAATCCCTTAATCACTTTTTTTCCTTCTAAAATGAAGTTCTATTTGATTAAAATGAGTTACTATACCGATTTTCACCTATTCATAATGAAACGGCGTTACATTCTTAGTTTTTAAACTATGAAACACTTAAATTGATCACAATTTCGCATTTATTTTCAAAAATAAAACTTACGTGACGTTATTTACAATTATCATTAAATTTATATTACTAGTTGTTTAATTGCATAACTAAAGCCCGATCAATAAATATAAAACCTCGCCATATTGCTTAAAACTTTGGAGCAAATTTTGGCAAATGGCAACAATCTTTAAGATGTCATTATTGATTGTCATAGTCATCTGTCACAGTGTGATGTGGATTCCATTGTGCGTGGTCTAATTCTTGGAATTTGTGTTATAAGTGCGTTAAAATGCCGAAAAGTGTTAAGAGTTATTCAGAATATAACAAAATATTTGTCGGAAAGAAATTCTGAAGAAATTGACTTGAATTGTAACTATAATCATATAGTTCTACCGGAATCTCATGGTAAATAGGGTAATTAAAATTTGTTGTGAACAATACTGGGGAAATTGGATTAAATGATCTTGATACTGTTTAATTTTTTGAAGTGAAACTTCTTTATCGAGGTTGGAAAAAAATTAAGTGTAACATTTTTTCGTTACGCGTCACATTTTTGGGTTACGCGCCATGTTGTTTCTTGAAGTCAAACTTCTTTATCGGCGTTGGAATGAAACTTCTTTATCGACGTATGGGAGAAATTTTGTAGCAAATCGTCACGTTTTTCAATGATAGTAATAATTCTATTACAATTAATGAAATTCTATAATAATCTTCGTAGTAATAAGGTCAAATGAAATATTTGTATCATGTCTATGATAATAAAAGCCTTTTGTTAAACTTTATCTAATTTAACGAATTTCTGTAAAGTTGCATATAGTAGATCATTTTTCGAAAAATAAGATCATAAAGAAGTTTCACTTCTTACGTGTGTACACCTAGTACACGCACAATTTTTATTATTTGTCTTTAGTATTAATGAACATGAAGTATAATATAGTCATTTGTATGAAGAATGTTGTTATACATCAGGTTCTCGCTTGAGATCGAAGTGGCTTATTCGACATTTTTACAAAAAAACAAATTTCAAGAAGATAATCACAAAATCTCAAGATGATGATGATGATATTCATTTATCCCTAATGGGAAAGGGAAAGGACTAGTCCATTCAGCCAGGTCTTGTTGTTCATAATAAATTTAGTTATTCTCACAAAATCTCAGCAGCGATTGACAGATCTCGTATTTTAATTTGACGGGTGACACTCGTCATTGCCATATGAAAACTTAAAATTTTTATTTTTGTTTTATGCCATGAGATTCCAGTTGACCTATAATTTAGATCAGCAACCCCACAGCAGGGTTTTTATTATTGGTTAGGGTTTATGATTGTATATCTTGTATGATATTGTATGTATCCAACTAAATCACCATACAATTTTCTATTATATTTGAATAGTCCTTTAATACTTATTCAGATCTACACTACAGCGTGCAATATGAAAGCAACGAAAGTGGAAAAACAAAGGATATTGCAAGAACAACTGACCTGTATCGAGGAGCAACTCACTTCTATAACTCGGCAGATGAAAGATAAAATTGGAAAAATGGTGGAAAGCGTTGAACACAAGGTGAGTTATTTATTTATATATATCTATGTTGGCTTGTGTACGCTTTAAAAACTCAAAAAGTTTTGCACAAATTTTAGCATGATATAAAATCCGCATCAAGGCTTGTTTTTATCTATTTTTGTATTCTTTTTTTTTGTTTTTTTCCACAAGTATTGCAAAATTAAATTTATATGAAATGTATTCTTTGTTTTGTTTCTCATTTCTCAACCATTCAATCACAATGTGCCACAGCGAAGCGTGGCAGTGAACAGCTAGTAATTAGTATATATTATAAAAAGTATAAGCATATATTTATAATGATTTAACAATTATTAATTAATATAAGGAGCATTTCATGTGAAACGGACAGCCAAAAAAAGTGAAGTCGTAGAATATGTTTATATTCAGGTTAATCATACCTCTAGTGGGTATGAACGCAAATACCTAACTTTTTTGTGATGTTTATTTTTTATGTTTATGGTCCTTTAAAAAATAATGTTAATTGAAATTCCGATTTTTTAAGGTGATTTTTGAATAGGATTTTTTTAAATATCCCGCTTTCCTATTCGTATAGATCATTCTGTTCCCTTTTTGATAAAAAAAAAATGAAAACTAGTGCTCCTCCAAAACCGGAAGTAAAAATTTCAAATAAGTTTTTCAACAACTTCGACCAATTTTAAACGTGATAACGTCTAATAAACGCCGGCTTCATTACAACATTGTCCCGTTACATTAATAGTACGCTTGCGCCGCATCTATCTCTCTTCCACTCGAAGACTTAAGTATGCAATCAATTCATCAATGTTCTTTTATGACGTTGTCACGTTAAACTATCGTCCCGGTTTACGGATCTTTACAGAAAAGCATTTTTTTTTAATTTTTTAATTCCAAACAATAGCTTAAAGTTGTTTTAAGCTAAATATTCCTAGTGGGATGGTTAGTAGTTAGGAAGATAGTTAAATTAATGTACATGCATTGCATACTTTCAGGGCTAATATAGACATAACTTTTATAACATCATTTAGTGTTGAGGGTGCTTAAATAAAATTGACTCCAAAATATAACTGCATAATATAAGTCAAATGAAATTGAAAATTAAACCTACTTCAAATACATGGTAATATCATTTACCTACTTATGTTACTTTCTATGTAAGAATGTCGTACGTACACATAACGTGTTGATATGACAGTTTTCGAGAAATTTATGGACAAGTATACACTGTAAAATTCTGCAAATGCCTAAAAGCTTAATAAATAATTATCCAAATATATAATTACATCTGAATTGATAAATTTAAAACGTCTTAACAATTTGAGATATGCAGGTATCACTAACGCTGAGCCAAGAGATCCGTCGTCTATCGGCATTGGTCGACGAATATGACACGCCCTTCCGTACGGAGCGAGCTGCCTTGGAGCAGTACAAAAGATCCCTTCACAGACACGTGGAATCCGGGCTGGGCTCGCGGCTGAAGAAGAGGCTGTCTTCTGATATCGGACATGAGATGGATGAAGCGCAGAAAGAAATGGCCGGTGAGCATAATATGAAGTCGCGTGACCTTCTTTAGGAAGTTTTTTAGCAGCTGAAAATTGCCTTAAAATGTAAACTAAAGTTTGTACGCGGAGAAACGTTATCGTTACTTGTACATTTTTACTGTATGTGATGAAAAGGGACTTGCACTTAATAAAATGGATACATTCACTAACAAATAAAATGTATGTAATATAAACTCAAATGTTCAGATTCGTATTGAAATTGAAAAATGTACCCGGCCAAAAAGGTTTGCCATCTCTGTCATGTCAAAAAATTATAGCTGTCAGAATTCTACGGAATTAAAAATCGGAGTATAGCATATTTTAAAAATATTCGACAAATTTTTCATATCACATTTTCTTTAAAAAAGCTATCGTAATGATTTCTAGGTTTGTAGATTGTACTACTAGGATTGCTAGTTTGCCAAAATTTGCTACAATTCATGATTTTCTAAAATCGTTCCGACAGAAAAGTGAAATAAGGAATTGTGTAAACCGTGTTAGCTTAGTTTAGGTTTTCAGATGATTTATTTCTCAATTAAGTAAGTTTTCCGTCTTTACAACTACGAGTTTCATCCCCAGATGGTATGTACAACATACTGCCAATCCACAAACGAGCTGCCGCCGCCAGCGTCATAATGCCTCACCAGCAACCGTTCGAAGTTCTCTACCGCCTTAATTGCGACAATCTCTGCGCCGATTTCCAAGAAGACCTGACTTTCCGATTCTCTTACGGTATCACGGCTATCATTCAGAGGTTCCAGGGGAAGAATACGAACAAAATTGCCTTGAAGAATCCACCCCAATATACACCAGTAAGTTTTTATATGAAAGAATTGTTATAACATTGTCTTTGTTTTGTTTTGATATTCAATAAGATAGAGGCTTTTAAAATATATTTTTCAATTTAAATATAAGATTACTGGTAAATTTATAGGACATTTAAATTATTGATTTGACCGTTAGCTAGATTTAAAAAAGCGTGTGTGTACGTACACGCGTTAGAAGTTTATTTCTTTGGCGTAACAAGATAAAAATCTTTTCAAAAATTTTATTCTATGTTTGTAGAAAAAATGACACTAATAATAGAAAAAACTAAAATGTTAACTATAGCTAACTTCAGGGTGTCGGTTTTTTGTGACGGTGTGCGCGCGCATCGTGATAATTTACTCTCATCATTTTTCCCCAACGCGCCAAAAGAAGTAATAATAATAATAAAGTCCGTTTTATTTCCAATCATGACAAAAAACAAATTATAATACACATCTTAGATAATTTTACATTTTTATACATATTTTTTTTCCTTTTGCTTGTTATTCTATATTCTAGCTTCCTTCAGTACCGTCGATCGGAACCCCTTCACGGGTAAAGGCCCCCCTCCATCTTTTTCCAACTGACTCCGTCTATGGCTCTCTTTCTTCATTCGTTTCCTGCTACCGCTTCTATTTCTTCTATTCACCTTCTTTTTGGGCGACCTCTTCTCCTTCTTCTTCTTGGTCCTTTCCATACAGTTATCTTTAAGGTCCACCTATTTTCGGTGTATCTTGCTATATTGAATAGAATAGAAAATTTAATTGCCAAAAGAAGTATAACTTCAAAAACATTTAATTATTTTCTATATAAAAAAATAATATTACTATTGGTTAGTTTTGAGTATAAAATGAAGCTTGGAATATATTTTCGTTTAAATTGATACAATTAGATAAATTTTAAATCATTGTTGTAAATCACATTTTTATTAAAACAGATACCTCCAACAATCGGTCCACCCGCTCCCAGTGGGGAGTTATCGCGCATGGGCAACGGTGGATCGGTGGTGGGACCTCTCAGCGCTGAAGAGTGGTCCATGATATCCAAGTTCGCCCTTGGAGCTCTCACCTCACAAGGCACTATGGGCGGACTATTGCTCTCTGGATTGGTAAGGATACTGTCCTATTAGACAATAATATAGGGTCAAACAATCTGTTTACCAATAATATACTTACATCTGGGTGGATGCCTTTTATCATAAGAATCAGCTATGTCTTCAATAAGTTGTAATGTGGGTAGGAACAAAAGAATCACCAAAGGCACAATCAAAAGTTATTAAATCACATAAAGTATCTCCCTTACAGCAATTCACTAAAATATATTCACTAGTAATTAGGGAATCACTTAATCAATCACTTTTAATTTGTTTTAAAACAACAAGGCACAAGATTACTCGGAACAAAAGCGATTCGTCGCAAACGTGGTGCGTTGACGTTCGAAAAACTAAACGAAATTCAACATGGCCGCGCTGACCATCGACACGACGCTCCGCCAGACTGACAATTGTCAAATCTCGTTCCAACGTATTTCTTAACAGATGGCGCTAGGAATGCGCCGTCATACATATTATTAATAATTAAAACAAAATTTCACGAGATTTCACGTGATATCAAACGGTCAGAATTAATCGAATCGACGATGACGAAGCATGTTTGTAAATAAAGTTTTCGCCTGTCTAATTCCAATACTGTATTGGAGTTTAATTTCGTTGGAGACTGTTTTTGATCGAATTAAAAAAAAATATGAACACGTAAAAATATTTGTTTACGTCTTCAGGCATGTCGTAGGGATTGGTCTTGCCTACAGAAGTGTTTTGGTTTTTTGAAATTATGAATGAATACTGGAATACTTAACTGAATTGTAAAATCCAATTTATACAATCCGATAGAACCTATCTAGTCACTAATAAATAATCCGAAATGGTTTTGAAATTCTTGTCAAATAGCATATTGACAATTTCATGTTTTGACTGGAATGAATTAGGTTTAAAGAAGTTTATTCTCATTTAAAACATACATGTCACTTACATGAGAAAAAAATATATTAAAAACTAGCTGATCCGGCAAACGTCATTTTGCCATGTATATCATTTATAATAAAAAATAGGGGTTGATCGTAGAGGGGTGAAAATTAGGGGTTGTATGTAAAAAATAAGTAATATATCTAAAAATTTAAAAAAATAATTTAGGGTTGGACTACCCTTAACATTTAGGGGGATGAAAAATAGATGTTGTCCGATTCTCAGACATATCCAATAAGCACACAAAATTTCATGAGAATCGGTCAAGCCGTTTCGGAGGAGTTTAACTACAAACACTGCGACACGAGAATTTTATATATTAGATATGACAAGTAAAATATATCAAGCCACCGTCGTACGCTTTAATTACGCACAAGGAACCGATTATGAGTCTTAAGTGCGGAATCTGAGTCTACCAACCATAACCGAACGCTGTTATTGCATTAGAGTCCATCTACCAAAAATCTTCGCAGGCGAATTCTTCTACGAAACGGGTCCACTGGTATTATGGCAACAGATTGCCTCCGTTTTTGCGACCGTATTGGTTTTTTTTATATAATAGGGGGGCAAACGAGCTTGCAGGACGACCAAAAAGGGCAGTCTTCGCAGCCCATAGACACCCATTTTTAGTGGGTGCGTTGCCGGCCTTTGAATTCGTTTCCGATTTAGTAGTTAGTGTTACGCCGGCTACGTGTGGGGTTATGTAATTTTTTGTTGCTCATTGTGTTATTATATAAAACGTTCATTAATTTTCAGTTACTAAAAACGGTCGGTTGGCGCGTAGTAGTGGTGACGGGCGCGATATACGGCGCGTTGTACGCGTACGAGCGTCTCACTTGGACGGCCAAGGCCCAAGAGAGATTGTTCAAGAAGCAGTACGTGGCGCACGCTGGGAAAAAATTGCGGCTTATTGTGGACCTCACTTCGGCTAATTGCAGCCATCAAGTGCAGCAGTAAGTAGGCCTATGGTATCATGAGATATGTCATGAATGTAATTTTTTCTGTGTTCCATTTGAGTGTTAGCCTAATGGTGAGGTAGGTTTGAACCCCGGCTGTGTACCAATGGACGTTCTGTCTATGTGAGCGAAAACATCGTGAAGAAATCACTATCACTGGAATCACTGCATCACCCTAAAAGTTGACGGCATCGATGCGACTGGGGCAGAAAAAAAGATTACGAAGAGAAAAGATTTTTTTTAATTATGAAAACTAATTCAGTCTAACAACACTCTAAACTAAAATACTCTTTCGTATCTTTCTTTGTGTCGACGCTATGTTGGAAAGAGGTAGATTCTTTTGAACTTATAGGAGGGTAAACTGCTTCGTTACGTAACGCGTTACGGCGCCAGCCTGTATAGCTTCCCTTTCTCTTTCTCTAACCCGCAGCGCTAGCCGTATACAGACGCTTACAAATTCAAATCCACTCTCTACTCAGTGTTTAGTGTGCGTTAGACATTTACTGTTGACAGTGAGCATTTAACCTCAAACTATTACTGTTCGGGGTTGGGATAAATTAAGATATTTAAAGAAATAATAATTATTTATTTAAACTGCAATGGACTAAACCGGTACGACGTCTGAATGTGAACTAACTTAAGTGAATATAATAAAATATAATGAAAATGAATACACTAGCAAATCGTTTTTGAAAGTGATTTTCAAAAAATATCCTAAATGAAGCAGAAGGTGATTCTCGGAACATTACAGAATTAAAATTAAAAAAAAATTTAAGTGATACCGCTTGCTTTAGCTTCATAGTTTTGTTTCATTCCAGTGACATATGTGTGATGTGAATTTTCAGAGAACTGTCAACGATGTTCGCGCGGCTCTGTCGTCTAATAGACGAGGCCACAACCGAAATGGACTCGGAGCTGACGGAGGTCCGCGAAGCCATCAAAATGCTGGACGACGCCTCCACTTCAGCCAAAAAACTACGAAACAAAGCTAATTATCTCTCGCACGAGCTGGAGCTGTTTGATGACGCCTTTCTTAAGTCTAACTAGGATAGGTGAGTGGTTACTTAACCAAGTTTTTGACAATCATCTTGTCTGTGGACTGGACTTAATGTCCTTCTTTTTTTTTTTTTTTTTTTTTTTTTTTTTTTTTTTTGGGGTGGTGTTTGTTTGTTTTTTTTTTTTTTTTGGCCTGGGGCCACAAAATTTTTTTCTTTTTTTTTTATTTTCCATCCCCTTTTCTTCCTGGGGGGGTTTTTTTTTTTTTTTTCCCCCCCCCCCCCTTTTCTTTTTTTTTTTATTAAAAAAAATTTTTGGGGGGGGGGGGGGGGGGGGGGGGGCCACCCCCGGGGGGGGGAGCAAACCTTTTTTTTTTTTTTTTTTTTTGAAAAATTTTTTCGACATTCAAACTCTTTTTGGAACCTCCTCGTTAGAGTCTGGCTAATGAAAGGAAGATAGACGAAAAGCTTCTAAGCGCCCCCCCCCTTCTTTTCCCCCCCCCCCCCCCCCCCCCCACCCCCCCCCCCCACACTACCAAAACGAAACCCCGCCCCCGGCTTTCACCCCCCTGTCCCCCCCCCACACAACCCCCCCCTCTTTTTTTTTAACCCCCCCCCCCCCCCCCCTCTTCCCCACCAATCCCCCTCACCAGGCCCCCACCCGTTTGAAACCAGAGCCCCCAAAAACTTATAGCCGCCCCTCCAACTCACAGCGACGGAACCCCCCTTCTAGATTCCAATTAAAAAATATTAAGTCATGGTATCCCTGTCAAAAGCTTTTTGATATATAAAACAAAGGGACGCCCCCCGGCAGAAAAAAACACAACAAAAGAAAAAAGGGAAAAAAAAAAAAAGAGGGGGGGGGGGGAAAAAAAGGGGGAAAAAAAAAGGGGGGGGAAAACCCGGAAGTGCCACAACACCTTCACATCACCGGGGGGGGAGGGGGGGCAAAAATAATTTTGTGGATTAAACTTACTGGATATCCTTGATATTATATTTTTTTTTTTGGGGGGGGGAAAAAAAAAAAATTTAGCAACCGGGGGGGGGGGGAAACGTGTGTAAAAAATGGGATTGAAAAATCGTTTGAGCAAGTTTATGTTCTCCTTAGTTTAACATTGATAGTACAACTATATTTCTATGAAATTAAATACTATACGTATTTTTGTGCAGTCTTTTACTATTGATACTTAAAATGCCCCCCCCACCCCCCCTTTTTTAATCATAAACACCCCCCCCCCCCCCCCCACAACACCAACACCCTCCCCCCCCCCCCCCCCCCCCCCCCCCCCAACAAAAAAAAACCACCCCCCCCCCCCCCCTCCTCCCTTTTTCCCGACGGCCAAAAAACTAAAAACACAGATAATGTACAACTTTGCTAGAAGCAAGTCCAAATTTTAAACTAGCTATTGCAAGGAAATTTACTAAATTTATTATAAAGGACACAACTTTATTCGAATAATCAAATCCACTGGGTTTTTGTCAAACCCAAAAACTGCCCCTGCGAAAGGTTTTCGCGCTCTTGATACAATTTCTAAATCTTTTGTTACCAATAATAAAATTGTTTTGCAATATGTTGAGATGTATGCATTGAAAGTCGAAATATTCGGTATCAAATAAAACAAAGTTTAGGCATTTATACCTGTTAACTATTTCGGAAAAAATATATAATAGAAATAAAAATGAGTAACTTACATGAAGTATCAAGACAATATAAATCATACTAACCTAAGAAATTCAATGACATTCTGTGTTGCCATCTGAAAGTTTTCAAATAATTCAATTATCTTCTTACATAAGCCAGACTCTATAACCCCTAGATGGGGCAGATTCCGTCCACAGAGTCTCCATCGCGTTCCCCCCCCCCCCGGCCCCCCCCCAAACCGAATCCCCCCCGGGGGGCGCGCGGGGGGGGGGGGGGGAAAAGGGGGGGGGGAAAAAATTTGGTTTCTCTCTCCCTCCCCCCCAAAAAGTTTTTGGAGTCTTGCGGTCTTGAGCCTAGTATTTCTCCTAGCTCCCAGTCTTTCCAGGTCTCATTGCCTCATCTGCGACAATACGGCGCCAGGTTTGCCTGGGACGGCCACGCTTTTGCTTTCCTTTCGGGTTTCAATCAAGCGCCTGCTTTGGAATATGATTGGGATCCTTTCGGAGTGTATGGCCTATTAATTTCCAATTGCGTCGCTTGATCTGATGGCTAATCGAGGTTTTTCGTTTTTCGCCAAAGTTGCTGTTAGAGATCTTATCTGTGGTATCTAAAACGTCAAACGTTTTGTTCTGTTTGAGGTTTGACATTGACAGCGCTCAATGTGAGGTTGTGATTTGAGATGCGTTTTAGAGTATGGACTTGTGTGTCGATGTTTTTTTCACTATAAACACTAGGATCAAAATTTAAGTTTTTTTTAATAAATTGTCTCTGCACAAAGACAGCATTTAAGATTAGGATTAATAAGTAATTTAAAACTAACCTTATTTACTAAAAAAGATAAGAAAGTGTCCAATAACACTACTTACAGTTTCTATTAAGGAAAAGACATGGGCACTATATTTACACTGTAAAGTGACACACAAAAAACACAAACATTATTATTTAATAATTATTTATCATTATTATGGTTATACCTTAAAAGCCTGAACTCAAGGCCGCAGGCCAAGTCAGTAAAACTTTGTAATTTTGTATCATAAAGTTCCCGCTGAACTGCAATTGGTCATTTAATACTTTACAAAGTCTGTGGCCTACAAAACATCATAAATAATAAAGCCTTTTTTTATTTCCATATCCATCATTTCCATTTCAAAAAATTGTGTTGTTAGTACTTATAGCTAAAAGTTAGTAGTTTTAAAATAAGTGTTGTTTGATGATTTGCTATTTTAAAAGAGTACCGAGAGTTTTTTTACGCCGGCTTTTTCTCTCGGCCGCTGGCTTCTGTGCCGATGAGTAGGGATGCCTACAAATTCAAATTTAATGATGTGGAATAAGTGATACATGTATCTTATGTTCCATAATAAACATATTTTTTATTATTATTTAGTAGTACATAATGTTAGTCGCTGTGCCCCGTTTTGGATGAAGGCCTCTGCCAGTCTTTTCCTGATATTTCTATCAAGGCAACAGACCCACCTTCTTTTTGGCCTGCCCATACTTCTTTTCCCTGGTGGTCCATTGTGTTGTCTTTGATGTCCATTTGTTGTGTGGTCTAGATATCATGTTACATGACCGGCGCGGTCATTTTAGTTTCAAAGCTTGTGATAAGGATCGGTAATATCACGTATTAGACAAAAAACTAAAGCAACTTCTTTCCATAGCTCTTTGTGTTGATCTAATTATTCACTTCACCTGTGGATTAACAAAACGTCATATGAAATCGATTATTGAAAACAAATACACATAACGTTGCGTGACTGACAAGCTTCGGTAACGTTGGCCTCTAGTTCATGGTAAGAGAAGGACATAATTATGATATCTTTCTTTTCAGTAAGAGAATGGTGAAGGAAGAGATACTCGGGTTGCATTTCACTGTAATGGAACACTGATTGTGACGTCACAAGAAAAATCGATATTAAGGAATTAAATTGGGTCTCATTATTTATTAGTTTAAAAGACACAAATTTTAAAAATGTTTTATGACACGATGTTCACGTTTTAATTTTTTTTAATAGACTTAACGTCCTTCAAAAAAAGAGCCTACAAATTCTTAAAAGGCCGGCAACGCACTCGCGAACGGCAAAGCCCTCTCTCTGCCTTTGAGTATCTATGGGCGGCGCATCACTTAACATCAGGTGAGCCTCCTGCCCGTTTGCCTCTGTTAAAAAAAAATATTTGTTGTAAATTCTAAATTGGCGGCTAATTACCGCGTACTGTTATAAAATTTCACTGTGCTCTTTGTATTAAAACTAAGAAATCAGTGTTCTATGTAGGTTTAGTCTAATTCTCCTGAAGAGGGACAAAATCAGCCCCTCGTTTAAGCTTTGGCTGCACTGTGGTTAAACCGCTTAATAATACGTGTAATCCAATAATTAGGTGCAGGTGCCTGGATTTATTCCTAATATATAATTTTTCCAACCATACCTAACGTGACAAAAGGGAGCGTTCAAGTATTAAGTAACGAATTTTGGGGGGGGGGGTCCTTTTGTAAAACGTTACGATGCGGGGCGGGGATTGAATTACGCGTTATTGTTAATATTATTTTCGACTTTCCAGTACTTTACACCACATAATGGTAACTTTTAGGTATCAAGAGTCACTTTGGTGGTCACGAAACGTTTTACTATTGGGTACAGAAAAACGTTACGGCGCGTTACATGGGGGGTTTTCAATAATCTCCAAAAATTACGTGACGTAATACTTGAACACTTCCAAAGACAAAATATAGTTTCGAATAGTATTCGTATAGTAAAGAAACAGAAAACAGTTGGTTCTGTTAATAATTATTCGAAGATCGTAATAAAGATTTAAAAGCGCTATGTGGACGTATTTGGAACTAAACGGATGACCGTGCGTTCCAATACGTGTAGTAAACTATACAAATTGTATGGAAATAGGTTCAACTGCTAAAAACATAATCGCGTACGTTTGAACCAACGTAAGTTTGTGAATGATGTAAAATATCACTTGACACTCGCATTTTTGTCAAAAACTTCCATTTTTTTGGCTAGTATCATAATAAAATCGTGCTGTTTTAACCGCTACGGTTTCTCTTCGCAGTGCGGTCTAAGCGTTAGTGGTGAGTGCACCAATTCGATAGAGTATAGACCGAGAGGCGAAGCTGGATTAATTGTATTATTTATTCGAAAAGCACTAGAGTCGGAGCCGATTTCATTAAAATGGTGGTTACGAAAATATATTTTTTTAATACTCAGCCATACAAATATAATCTTATTTAGATTATATTGTTATACCATTTATTGTATTGTGAGTTTAATATAGTATTAAACGTAGATATATTTCATCAAAATCTTTAAAAAAAATTAACACTAAAGTATAAAAATTGATTCAAGAACATTTATTATTTATGAAGTTTTATAGGTAATTTTAGGACCACCAAAAATACTAATACAATACTTTAAAAATATGTTTTTTTTTTGCAAAACAGGAAGACTAGGCTATATACAAAGACGCTGCGAACTAATTAACGCAAGTGAAACCGCGTGCAATTACAAGTATTTAAATCAAGTTGTATATGTATCATTTAATACTATAAACTCATGATTGACAAATTTAAAAATATATAATTTAAATGAAACGGTCACGCACTCATGTCTTTAATGTATAGTTCATGTAAATTGTTATTTATGCCGCTTTGTAGTGAATCAAGTGTTGGTATGTTTGTCGTATGAATTATGTTATTTTGTGTTCAAGAAACGCATGGAAATATTTTTCCAATGCTGTTTATTAATTTTCTAATTCAGCTTAATTAAGAAGTTATTGTTTCTTTATCTTCACTTAAACTGTTTTAAATACTATTCTTCTCCTGACAAATTGCTAAATAATTAAAAAGGAGATAGGTCATTTTTCGTTTGTAATAGTTAAAATTTCCTTGCGTTTCTATTGGTGCTATACCACACGTGAGGTCGCAGGCTAATGGGGTTTTAGCTCCTTGTCTTTAGTTAAATCTAAGAAATTTCTGAATACAGAGCATTTTTGAACTCGAATTTTGTGTTATAAGACTGCTGGTTTTCACTGTTGGGAAGTGAGGTTGGTTTAAGAAATTTTCAATGAAAATTAAATTATTTTAAGAATTTTGGCTCTTTCTCTCAAATGGAACTAATATAGATGAATTGAGAAAGGTTGATTATCACGTGTTTCTTTGTCCTTGTGATTATAATTTTAATATGGCTTCCCTAAATAACTTTTGATTAGTATTCATTTAAAAATGTCGTTATATTTTCGGTTCCTACTATTAAACGTAAATGAAAATTGTATTTGTATTTGTTACCCTACAGTGAACAAACATAAAATGGCTTTGGAAATATCATGTATTGTATGGAGAACGTGAGCAGCGCTCCGTGGACATATTTAGAACTAAAATAAGTGTGCAGCCATAGACCTCACTTGTCGTATTAGTTTTGTAATATAATTATTGAATTGTAATAAAAGCAATTGACAACTCTTTATTTTGTATAATAGCTTGTTTAGAAATATAGTTACCAATGAAAAGATTTTATTATTTCGTTAAAATGGTTAACAGTGTTTTTCTATACAAGTTTTTTATATTTTCGCGGCTGAACTGATTTCTGGGCACGAACTTTAACAATAAAATAAATAGCTTCGGCTTCATGAAGATGAAAAATAAATTGTAATGACATTTTCTAAATTATGATAATTTTAGAGATACGTTGAAAATTGTAAGGTACAAAGTACCTGTTTGTTTATATAATTTGCTATGCATGTTATATATGAATCGGAAAGTTACATTAGGAGAAATTAAATAAAATGAGATTATTCACAACTTAATGCCCCAAAGAAACATTAATTATATTATTTAAAATTTACCAGTGAAATAAACAAGTTTGATTAAAAAGATTTATTTTTTCTCTTGATGTAACTGATCGTAGTAAATTAGTTGTATTAGCCGCTGTTAGTTGAATTTTCTTGTAAATAAAATATTAATTACTAAAATTGTTTTATTATAAAACATAGATGAGATCTTGGTTATTATAATGTATGAAAAATCTTAATACAAAAATAAGTATTTGCACCACATATATTTGAATATATAGTAAGAACCAGCAAAGTAATATACAGAAATTATACTTTTTGCAATCTCATCTATTCAATTCTCAGTCTTAGGGAGATATTCAGTCGAAACCTGCGCTAAGTATTACTGCCATATAAAAAATCCAATATATTTATATTAAAACTTAATCTGTTTTGGTATTTTCTGTGTCTGAGACTCTATTCATAGCATAAAATCCTTTGCATTGCCGGGATTCAAAGTCCCGATATATCATCTCAATATGTTAAAACATCTTCTAAGTTTATAATTTGTTCTCCAGTAAGCCGATTGTTGAGTTTAGGTTTATGCTGAAAAATATAAAAACTGTGATTTTTGTACCGGTTAGGACTTGTTAAATTATTAAGTTTGAGCAGTATTGGCCTCTTCAGCGTGCGACTCTCATCCCTGAGGTCGGTGGTTCGATTCCCGGCCGACTTTCTTTCTATGTGCGCATTTAACATTCGCTCGAACGGTGAAGGAAAACATCGTGAGGAAACCGACATGTCTTAGACCCAAAAAGTCGACGGCGTGTGTCAGGCACTGGAGGCTGATCACCTACTTGCCTATTCGATTTAAAAATGATCCAGACCTAAAAAGTTAATGGGGTATATGAAAACGAGATGGACAAAACATGGGTGTATTTCCATATCAATATGAAAGTGTATTTTAACATTAAAGTCACCATTAAAATACTATTCTTAATTATTCAGAAAACGAGACTTAGCTCTAAGGGTGAGATCTATAGTGCGCACTTGGACTTTACTCAGACTTTACTTACGAAAAACTTTGCTTAGTGTACACTAAGGTTAAACTATGATTTAGTATTTATAGACATTTTAACGGTGAGATTAAGCTAAACTCAAGCTAAGACAGAAAATGTCAAAATACAAATTGATGTTTCATTTCATGCAATACTTTCTTTATTATACTTTAAAAAAGTAAACAATAACAAATATTTAAACATCTAAAACGGTACATATATATCTTCAATTTATTGTTATTTATGTATTCATTTATTTTATTATTGCAATAACTAGAAATTTACGAGTCACCTTTAGAAAATGTATTAATTATTTAAAGATGACAATAATTTTGTTACGTAGAACGGATCGTATTGTTTTGACAACAGCAACAGAGCACTTGTATAAACTATCAACAATTGAAAATTTTAAACCGCTTTTTCTCTTCTCTGTTTCTGTTTGTATGAGTTTAGATATATTTGATCTTTCTTTAAAACAACGACTGGCTTTGTGACTTGGACCTGGACTAATCTGGATCGTATACCTACTTAAGACCTACGCATTCCCGAAGCACTGTGACGTTTTGTGATTTGGCTTTGTTACATGGACCGCTTGGAAATATCAATATCGAAAGTGACATGATGGAGAGAGAGAGTTCTATCTTCAATAGAAAACATTGAAAGGGTAGGAACTGCAGCCGATATGAATCCACGAATGCCTAAAGTATATGTTCGGAACGAATACAACCGAAATGACTTTCGAGCTGTACGGTGAGAATGAATTCAAAAGAAAAAACACGGTATTAAATGTGATCCTGCCGCTGATCATTACAAACTTGCAACCTTTAACAACAGAGGATCGCCAATTCTACCGTAATTGCAAATACTTATTGCATTAAGCTTTTATGCAACTGCATGTTATCAGGTAATATTGTGTTCATAAATATGTATAGTTTTTCAATTTGATATATTATACCTATGTATTCTAAAATGATTTTAAATACATTTGTCTTCTCACTTTCAGAAACATAACATATATGTAACTTATAATAATTCATTGACATTACAGATGGTGTGTGGTGATCTGAACAGCATAAGCTTTATAAGTAAAGTCTCTGCAGAGTTGAGTATATTACTTTAGATCTAATACTCACAATGGCCTAAACAATATAATCGGAGCTATTGACTGCACCCATATCAAAATTTATAGAACCAAAGGTATCGCCCACTCTGAAGCATACAGAAATAGAAAAGGGTATTTTTCTGTAAATTTGCAAGCAATAATAGGGCCTGATATGGAAATATTTGATATAGTGACTAGGTGGCCTGGCAGTTCACACAACAGCAGGATATTTAGAAACTGCCAGGCGTATGCAAGACTGCTAAATGGTGAACTAGAAGGAGTTTTAGTAGGTGACAGCGGTTATCCAGCACTTAACTTCATGTTAACACCACTTTTAGTATTATAGCGTGTGCTGTATTGCATAATATAGGTATACAGAGAGGGAATGCTTAATTGTTAAATAATTTGCTTGCTGATCAGATACCAGAAGATGAAGAATACAGAAACAATGAAAGATCGCACAATTTAACTAGGTAATTGGTTTGGTAATAAAGAATATCATAACAGAACTTGTTTCATTTTAATCATTTATTTTCTGATTCTATTTTTACTGTAAAATTTCTAATTCTAATTTCTAATTTTGTTGAAGAATTTCTATTTCTAACTTATTTGTTAATTTCATATGTTCCACTTCTATCTCGAATTTTTTATTGTGGTCAGGTTATAAAAGTTTGAAGATTCAGGCAAACGAAAATAACAGATGTGAAGCGAGAGACGAAGTCGGTTTAGCTGTTAATTGTTATAGACTAGTTTGAATTTTGTTGTCAACATAATATGCCAGGGCTGCCAGCTGACATACAATATCACACCAGTTATTTTTAAGATTTCTCAAAAATGGGGTTTGAACACTTACATAAATAATATAAATAAACAACAATAAATACCATAATAATGTGTAATTATTTCATTTCATGTATTTCATAGGTATTTATCAAGATCATTTATCATTTCTTTGAATTCAAATTCTATTTTTCCCAAAGTCTATGGAACTCCGATATAAAATAGCAACACCGTTCATTAAAAACCGACAAAAATAAAAAGTCCAGTAAAAGATATGATGGTAAAGCAAATTTTGGGCCATTATTTTTGTTAGGCTTATAGTCAAAGTTTTTGGTAAGTCGTCGATTTCGTGGACTTGAGATTAAGCTAAGCCAACACTAGGGAGAGATTCGCAGTTTGCTCTATAAATACCGACTGTGTCTTAACTCGATAGTTAAGTCAGAGCAAAGTCTAAGTGCGCTCTATAGATCTCACCCTAAGTCTCACTACATACAGTCTTACATTGGTTACCATTGTTGCCATGTTTGGTTACTAGTTAAACAAAGTGCTGTTGGTGAAATAAGTAGGGGTTTTTTTATAACAGAACTGTACTTACAACTTCAATATCACATTTGAAAGACATCTTATTGAATTGTACTCCATTATCAACATTTAAGCCATAGAGTTTACAACATTCAGTGACATCAACAACATTGTTGAACAACAGCCAGTCTTGTAATACTGTTGTTGGTACCGTCAGTTGTTTGCTGTTGTATGCTGAACTCATTATTTGTAGAATTCTTCTGAAATTTTTTGAAAAATCATATAACCGTGTGTTTCTGATGAAATTGTAATATAGATATTAAATAATGTTGACATCAAAAATTTGAGATTTCAGTACTGAAAATGGATAATAAAACTTGCTGTTTCACAGGGGTTTTAAACTTAAAGGTATAGTAAAGATCAATAGTTGCAATATTATTAAATATGTGAGCACCATGTATATACATAATAATTTAGTTATCTGCTCCATTGTTTTTTTATAACATGCGCCTATTATTTTAGTATAGTAGTTTTTTGTATTCTGGGTACATGGTCTTCACATATAATTATCAAATCAATGAATACAAAATATTGTAAAAACTATTTAAAATAGTAAGTATGGAGTTTATTGGCCATTCTTCTCCATATGAAACTAACTTTTGGAAGGGGCAACTAGTCATTTCTTTTTAAATATTTTAAACTTGTAATTTTGACTTTCAAAAGTGCCTTTTAATAGCCCTAATTGAAATAAATGATCTAAATTTGACTTTGATCTTATTCAACAAATTTACATTTAGTTATAGTTAATATTGTCTTTTGTTTATATTAATACAAAAAATCATTAAGTATTTACTAAAACATAAAAGAATGGCTTTATTCAACCATTCAAGAACATTAAATAAGTGGCTTTTAAATATATCTTACTTTTGCAATGTTGGTAAAAAAATGACAAAGGCACAAGTGGTGAGCGGACACAATCCATGAGAAAGCCTACAAACTCTCATAAAATCATTCTTTAAGTTAGCTATTGCAATCTCATAGGCAAGCTTTAATCGTGGATTTCTGAAAGATAAAAACTTTAAATTAACAGACATTATTTTAGCAAAAACCACTCTACTTTAAATTACCAAGAAATACTTCTTAATATAGTCTAATAAATCAGTGTATAACAAACAGTTATTATTTAATTTAAAATTGTAAAATATCAGTAAGACTTAGTTTTTCCTAAACTTATACCTAAAAATTGTGGCATCACGAAAAATTATTCAGTATCATTATATATTTAATAACTTCTAACCTGTTGTTAAATGTTTCAACTGTAAAAATGTATTGTATGTAAAATCCCACAATTTAATGGAGCATGGGTCACACTTTTCTGTTCCTTTAAGTTAAAATTTGTCTTTAATTATGTATGTTGTTTCTGTGTGTGTGTGTGTGTTGACCAATTGAGCCAAAAGTTGTAGCAGTAAATATACCTTTTTATATAACTTGGTAAACCAAGATACCGCACCAAAAGCTGATTATTTTCTATATTGCACAAAATATATAAACTTTCCACAAGAACTCTGTCATACATATTCTTACTATCTTCTAAGTTTACCATGTCCAAACTCAGTGCTGTATTATCTATATTGAAGCATCTGTTTAGTCTGTCCATTTCATCAGCACAACTTAGAAACCACTTAACACATTCAAGTAATAATTTGTTGTTCAGTACTGGATCAAATTCTTTTATTGGTTTTTCACATAATCTGAAAGAAATCAGTACCATTTTATTGGTAAGCTTATCACAATAACTGTGTTTTTACCATGTTTAAATAAATTAAGTACCAAAGGAATTTTTAAAAAATGAGCTGTCTAACAAACTGTAAGAATAACAGTGTTAAATGTAATTAATGAAAATATATTAAACCTGTAAGCAAAATACACGTGGAATCTAATTATTGGCTCAAGTAATTCCACACATTGTTCAGGAAGCAATCTTTGTATTGTCATGTCTTGACGCACTGATCTTAGTCTGTCATTTAAAAAGTCATAAATTACTATTACTGGTACATTTGTTCGTTTACCCACTCTGGAAAATATAATGCAAGGTTAAATGACACCATTGTGTATATAATATTAAAAGTTATTGCTTGCTTACTTTACTACTTATTGTTACATACATATTGTACTTTAATGTATAAAAGAAGATTTTCGTTATTGAAGTGAAAACTTCTTTAGTGGCATTGTACACTTTTTTTGGAATGGGTAAAACATGTTAAACTCGCGTCAGGACAAATTCGTAAGATGGATGTTTTTTTAAAGGATTATGAACCTTCGTTCTATATAGTTACGGTTTTAATTCATTTGTCTCTTTCCACAGATACATTGATGCATGTGGAATCGGACTTTAAGTCAATACATCAAGGTTTATTTTTGCGAAACGTCTAAAGCTTTATTATTAACGATTTGGTCAGACTGACAACGGATGGAGAGTAGACAGCTGGCGCGGCGTATTTAATGTAATATAAAGTGGCATGTTTGTGTACGATAGCGCAATGTATTCTACCACATAAATGATAGTACTTTGATACTGATAATTAAAGCAATTTGTGCAAAATTATTCCCTAACCATTCCAAAATATCAAAAATGCACAATGTGAATATTCAAGTTTTCACTTCTGCTGGCACTCCCGGAGTGCAACCCGTTGTTTTTTTCCTTTTTGTAACTGTAATTTTTTTTTTCATTTCTTGTATTTTAAGATCATGTTTAAAAAAGTAGAACTTGGGATGCAGATTAACAAACATACTAACTTTTATAGATTATTAAACTTACTCATGTAATAAATAATTAACAGTTTTCTTAAGAACATTGTAGGGTCGCAGCAGGCTAGGAACAGCCATGTTAGCATCGGCAGCTGACCGACTATAACTTTTCACAAGCTTAAAATTATCACCAACCACTTCCAATATATGTATAAGCTTTTCACGCTTTCGTCTGCAATTGATATAATTGTTAATTTTGTTAGACAGCATAACAAATGTTAAAAATCATGTAAGATTATTAAAGTATACAGCAGGTAACTTACAACCTAATCTTTTAAAGATATCTGTATGGGGTTTCTCAGATGTGGCTTATAATTCTTGGGATATACCATAATAAATCATTAAATATTACTTACAACCAAATTTCTTCCTGGGGACACATAGTGTAGCATGTTCCAATAATTTTCTCTCTCTTATTTGGTCCTTGATTATTACATAGATAGTTTAGATAGGACATTATATAAATCTAACGATTTCTCCTCCGTTTCAATTAGGTTTCAAGTTTTACCATTTATTATTTACCAATGCTGTTTTACTCATACACAGAGATGACACATACAACTGAAAATAATATGTCAAAATTAATGATAGCTAATTTCAAAAAACAAACGGCCATAGGCCTAGTCAAGATGCCTTAATGATAGAACTAGGACGATGTCATTTCCTTCATGAAAACTTTTCGACAAACGGCCATATCCGTTGCTAAGACAAAGTCTAATTTCGACAGACGTGACCTACAAACGCCAAAATATGAATATGAATAAAGTTACGAAAAAAATAATCGATTTTTGTACGCGATTTTTATATTTAAAATAATGGATTAATAATCGATTATTTTTATAATTGCAAATCAATCATAGTTGATTTTACATCTGCCACCTCCAGACATTATGTCTGGTCTTGTATAACCCGGACCTCGAACTATTAGGGATAATATTCGATATACATCGATGTTTACACTTTACAATGCGATACATTGAATCAGATGCTTTGAAGATGTATTGATATACTCGATGCATTTATGTTTTTTTGTAAAACATCGAAACCAGTTAAAACCAGTTAATTTTACAAAAACTCAAGTTTGAATGTAACACTATAATTTAAAAGTAAAGTAAATTTATTCAGCAGCGCAAGATTACATACAATTAATTGTTACAAATTAGTTGTTACAATTAATTTTAAAAAAACAACAAAAATACTGCAATGTGCTACTGAAAAGGCACATTTATCAAATTTCACCTAAAATCTATCAAAACGAGATTAAGTTACTTTCGATTTCGATTATTCTTAAACGTAAATTTGTGTTTATAATTTCTATTGTTTATTTGTAATTAAAAAAACCATGAAGAATAAAATATTTAGGTGTTTATTCTGAAATTAATTCAAAAATTTGGAAAAAGTCGATTAATAAAAAAATCGATTATTTATTAATAGATTTTTCATGCTAAAAAAAATAATCGATTAATCAAAAATTGATTTTTTCATGCAGAATGTCATAGCCCTAGTTACGACTTACGTGACATATAAGTTAATCTCATTCTCATACAAACTGTGACGAACTGTCAAAAAGTGATTTTGACTCAAGACCACGTATGAGATAATATAGAACGAACAAACTACTTATCAAAGGCCTCAGACATATACGTAGTCGGTCCCAAAGTTCTTCATAAATGGAAATAATGATAAAAACAAAAGTACTGTCAGTTTGTAATAGTGATATATCAATTCTTAGTACATTAATTAAGGAATAAAAAAGCATAAAAATATTCGAAATAACCTCCTCATTTTTAAAAGCCCTGCGTCGCGGCCAGTCGTTATGCAACGCACCATATTCGTGTCGATTTCAGTCACTGTTTTTAAAGATGACTTAATTCTCCAAATTTTCATGAGTTTATCACAGACCTTCCTCTCTAAGCCTTTCATAATTCTGTCCAGGATTAAGTCCGACTGAAAGGCCAATCCTCATGTCTAATTAAGACATGTTTTGACGCTCAAACCAGCTTTATGTCTTGGCTTTGTATCAGAGCAGAGTCCTGCTGAACACGAAGTGATTCCCGCAAATAGTGCTGACATGTCTTTGACAAGTGATACAAAACCGTCTCTTGGTACACTGTACATGGTTTTGACCCCTTTTCGAAAAAAATTAACTCGTTAGGTATGGACACTCCCAACCAAACCATTACTGATGATGGATGATTCCATGTTGCACCCTTGAACTTTATTTTCAGCTTCTTCAGAACTCTACTAACTTAAATTCTAATTGTATCTCTTCAATATCGAAAAATTTTTCGTCCTAAAGAGATATCACGGTTCGGTTTTTGGTACCGTTAAACAACACCCGCGATCTCTTAAGCCTTATTGCTTTTAGACGAATTAAGTAAGTGCCCACTCTTTTTGTATGCTCGTAGACCAAGATCTTCATTTAAAACCTTTTTACTGTTTTCCTACTGACACCCATCTGCAAATCCATCAACTTCTTTTTGACAGGATTTCTTACTATCCGCGCCTTGATAGTTTGATTACTGTGGTTTTTGGGAGGTGGAGCCAGTTCTTTTCTTTCTCAAACTAGACTTCAGTACTATAATAGTAGTAACAAACCTAGGTTATATTAAATTTTGAGAACTTGAAAATGGTACTGGAGTTCCACAGGGTGCAACGAATAACAACTATTCGTTTATTTAATTCCACTCCATGTGAAAAATTAGGAAAGTTATTGTTTTTTTTTAAAACAATAATCAAACATTAAAATAAATGAATAATTTTTTAAAATCCTTGAAATAGAAATAATGTGCTAGTGACAGAACTTTGGGACCAACTACGTATAAGAATGTGTATGTTTGATCAAAATATAAAACTCCACATCGAGTGAACATCCTACCAACTCACGTCATAATCACAGCGTTATGTCGTACGGTATTCTACTGTGGGGTGCTGCTGCAGAGGTTCAATCCATATTTGTGCTGCAGAAGCGGGCTGTTCGGGGTATTTGTTGTGTTTCTCCGAGGGAGTCGGTACGGAATAAGTTTAAGGAATTAAATATTATGACACTATCTGGTCAATATATTCTTGAAGCCTTGTTGTATGTCCAAAATAATATAAACGATTTTAAAACAAATGGTGACTTTCACCAGTATAATACGTGAAATAGAACTAATTTGAGTGTAAGACCAACCAGGCTCCAAAAGATAAACCACTCCTTATATGGAAATTGTATTCGTTTTTACAACAAACTCCCAAGCGAAATTAGAGTATTATCACTAAATAAATTCAAAGCCCTCGTTAAACGAAAATTAATCAACAAAGCTTTTTATAAATTTGAGGACTACTTAAATGATCCTAATCCTTGGGATTGAATTGCTCCAGTTCAAACAATTTGTATGACAATACTTGGCGATTAAAAAGAGTGGCGGAAAGTTTCTTGCCAGTTCTTCTTACCCGCTCTACGCCCTTGACTTGCGAACTGGTAGTAAATGTAAATTTACGATTAATTTAACTTGACGATTCAAAAGTGTACTTGGTTACCCACTTGAATAAAGATATTTTGAGTTTGAGTTTGACGATTGTCACAATTGCAAATAGACAATTTTCATTCAAATTCGATTCGCGTTCGTAAGTCACCTCCGTCGCACAAGTATCTTTGTCTAGAGCCCCAGGAAAGGTTGCTTAGAGGGCAAGTTAGACAATTTGAATTACGTCAATCAACATGACGTGTAGGTACTTTATCATATTTCATCATTCGTTGATCTGTGATGCCAACTCGTGGATTTTCGGCCAAATTAAGGGGGTATCAAGATGTCCGGGAATGTATTTTTTTTCAAAAACAAACTTATACATATAGAATTCCTTGAACCCAACCAACAAAATAATTCAAATATAAACTTCAAGCGTGGCTGAAATTAATACCCCAGTATCGAAATATTAGCTGAAGGATTAGAAAAGTACAACAATCTCTAAAATATATGCCAATAACAATGGATTAAAAAAAACTAAATAAATCATTATTATTATTAGGTCATTAATTAAGGTATGTAAATGTATAAAATGCACCTGCATCTGTATGCAGGTAAAATCACTGTTTCGCATTTTATACCTCTTAAATGTATTTTAATTAATATTTGAAATTACCTTTCAAACCGAGTGTACAATAAAAAAAATTTGGGGGTTTTCGCGATATTTGAAGCTGCTTCTAGGGAAACCATTCTGTAGGAGTTGGCATCATTGATACCATACACTTCATAGTTCTTACTTCTTAGTTCTTACTATAACTATAGCCAAATGGAGCTAAACATATTATTTTTATAGTATTTTCGTTTCTGCATTGATACATTTTATTTCGTAAAAAGGTGTTTACTGTATATTAGTGATATTGGCTTTGAATCCGTAAGTATAAATTTTATCACAACATTCCTTTTTAAATACTACTTAATATTAATTATTATCTAATCATTGGTAAATAATGCTAGATGATAAATATAAAACATCGTGTCTTTGCCTATAGTCAAACTAAAGTAAAACTTTAACCTAAATGCACCAATTTAATATTATAAGTTTAACAACTGAACAAACATTAATACCACAAAAATAGGTTAAATTAACAACTTTTAGTGTAAACATAAGGATATTAATTGAATGTAATTTGATGATAAGTGTGAGACTTTCTATTTAATAAGTCGTAAGTTGTCTATTTTAGTATTACATTATGATTAGATATAGAAGATAATGCAATCTTTCAACTAGAGTCTAAAGAGCATTGACAGAAAAATATTTAATTAATTAAGCAACTTTGTGAGATACTTGATACTCAATAATATATCATACACACACAATAAATGTTGACTTAAAATATGTTCCTTATTAGCAGTTGTCTGATTACTTTAAACTTTAGTAAGTAGTTTTACTTTTGTCTTAATTGAATCTGTGATTTTGCTTTAGTTAAGATTTAGCTGAAGGTGTATTTTCAAAAACAAGTTTTGAAGTGTGGCCATAAAGCGGGCAATAGATGGACTGCATGTTGCCACACGGCAATCTGCAGTTTCCATACTAAATTCATATTCGCATTACACAGACCGCTCGAGCAGTTCCTGAGCAAACCGCATATTGCAGTCGGTCTTGACTGCAACATGTGGTCTCTTGTCTATGGCCCGCTTAACAAACATTGTTATGTTGCTGTCAAGTAGAAGCAAGATGATATGAATACTATAAGCTCATCTTAACTTTGTCTTCTTTATTTATATTTTATAAAATATTTAAATATATTTTTTATAACTTGTAATACATTTAATTTATAAACATGGCACTATTATGTAACTATATGTGGGTTATAGTATTGCAATTACCTATACAATACCTATATATACATTATTGACATAAATTAATTGTAAATCAAAGCATTTTATGTATAAGATACTAAATTATAATAGTGAATTATTACTGTTTACCTTGCATAACCAAACTGTTTTATTCTTAATACTATTTTACAGCAATTAATCAGGTTTAAGTTATCAACTTAATATATTTAGTTGATATTATCTACTGTCATGTTTCCATATTATTTACTCAATATACTACATAATATATAAAATTAACAAAAATAGTAAATAAAATCTGTATTTAGGCAATTATCTATACTTTTATCTTGGAGATAACTTTAAAAAATATATTATTTTGATGGGAACCCTATTATGCCTTATTAAATTAACCAAGATTTAATATAATATTATTGTAGTTTATTTGATTTAAATTATTCACCCATGTAAATAAGACGCTTTAAGATGCTTTTTGAAGACATTTTTGTTTCATCTGTGAATGATATGAAAAATGTGATTGTCTTAAAAAGAAAATTGGCAATTGATTATTTGTTGAATTTTATCAATTCTTCTTTAATTTAAATTTACAATAATAATCAACTAACCATAAATAATAAGGAAGGAAAACTATTTACATTTTCCTTTAACCAATATACAAGCGAAAGAAATAAAATTGGGCGCACGGCATATAAACAAAACAGTTTAGACGTAATCATAACAGAAACATCCTCATTCATTGAAGCAAATTGAAATAAATAGACTTATCTGCGTCATAGGCCATAGGGAATCGAGATCTCGAGCATAGAGGTTTAATTAATAGAATACCACTTTGCATGGGAAATTATTATCTATAAAGATATAAATATTGTTTGTGGTCGCATTCCTTCCCAACGACTTGACCAACATCTATTAAATTTTTAGTCTTTGATTAGGATTTTTTACAGTTAGATAATGTAAACTAAATATATTATATTTATCGAGGGAGGCTTCGACCACATTAACGCGGGTAACATGAATATTATTCTCTGAACAAGTATTCGGAAAACCACTTTAAATGTTAATATGATAGATTAGAAAAGTCGTGACAGTTAAACATGATAAAAATTCATTTGCTTATCGATTATTTTACGTGTACCAGTAAGAGTTTAAATAATAATTAAAATATTGGATACGTTACAAATAATTTACCATTCGTAATTAAACCCGAGAGATACAAGCTTTATTAAATCAGCCTATAGATAAAAAAAACAAATTCTAAATTTAAATTTCAAAGTTAGAATCTCAAAGGATAAGAGATTTCTTACGTGTACCACAGAGAGACACAAAATATACGTAATATAGCAGAAATTGGTATACTCTTGAGCCATTCTTATTTTAAATTTTTTTTTCCTTTATGGCTCTGGCACGGTTTGTGCATTAGCCAGCAAAAAAATTTAATTAAATACCATTTTGTTTCAGAATTCAAAAATGGAAGCACTGTCTAATATTTTGCAGCCGTACAAGGCTATTGTCGGCACAGTGGCTGCTGTAGTCACTATTGGACAAATGTTCTCAGGTTCATTTCTCTGCTATGACATTTATAAGCAGAAGGGCACCAAAGGAGTTGGTATCATGCCATTTATTGGTGGTTTAGTTATGTAAGTATAGTTACAAAAATACTTCATATATTAAGTGATATTACGAAACTAGTGAAATAAAAATTTTAAATTCCGTTAAAATATAAAAATAGTCCGAAACCTATCGTTAAAACAAATTCAAAATTTGCTATTAGTCTCACTGTACAATTTAATATATCGCTTGCCCCGGGGTACAAAGTCGTAAAAGTAAAATCCTTTTTCTTTTAGGAAAAAGAAAAGATGGACTGCTATTATTACTAGGATACTAAGTACATAATATATACAAATATATCATTATTGTTATGTATCTAGTGTAAATAGTTAAATAGTCTAGTGATTAAGCAAAACAACTGATAAGTTGCACATATAAATAAATAAAAATAAAATAAACCAGTGGCGCTACAACCTTTTTAGGTCTGGGCCTCAGATTTCTTTATCTGTTTCATGATCATTTGTCAATCTATGACTATTAGGCAAGTTGGTGATCGGCCTCCTGGTGACACGCCGTTAACTTTTTGGGTCTAAGGCAAATCGGTTTCCCCACGATGTTTTCCTTCACCAGTAGAATGAAATTCCATTGGTGCACGGCCGAGATCGAACCTACGACCTCAGGGATGAGAGTACTATATATATTGTGCTTATATATTCGTATTACATATATAGGTATAGTAGGTAATTTAAAATTCGGTAGGTGTTAAAAAAAATATTGATTTATTAACAGTGCGTTCTAACCCCCGAGACCTTTATAAGTTAGAAAAGCTGATAACCGATATTTTTCTACAGGAGCGTGTTAAATTTAAAATACGGCTTCATTCTCCGCGACGATACAATGATTCAAGTGAATTTTGTGGGTTGTGCCATAAACATTGTCTACCTCATGATTTATTTCAACTACTCGGCCCAGAAGGGTCTCGTTTGGGCCCAAATTGGTGCCGGTGGCGCCATCTCGGCAGCTCTCATCGGCTACTCCGAGTACGAAGATCCGAAACTTATTGAAACACGTTTTGGAACTATTATAACAGCGTTCATGTTCTATTTGATTGCTTCCCCGTTGTTTAATTTGGTGAGTCTATCTCAGAAGCGATGACATACCGGAGTTGTAATTGTCGTGTATGAATCTAACCTTTAGATTGTCTTAATGGTGTATATGTCGCAATAAAGTAGTTAAATCAGAGAGTTAATTGACTCTCTAGACATTTAATTAATTATCGATATTTAATCAGGAATTAATCAACACGCTGGCTTTCGGTCAGACAGATAGTTAAACGTTTTCGACGCTGTTTTATTTAAATCAAAACGAGCGACTTGATTGAATATCGATCTTTAATTAACTCTCTAGAGATTCAATTAACACTCTGATTTAACTACTTTACTGTGACATATAAAATACTAGCGGGCCCGACAGACGTTGTTCAGTACACACAAATAATCTCATTGTGAATCTAAGCCATTCTCGAATCCACTTGAACACACCAAAACATTACGTCAGAATCGGTTCAGCTGTTTAGGAGTTTATATATATTAAGAATCATTACATTTAAATTACCCGTTATAATAAAAATCATTTAGCATTTACACTGATAAATGATTTATTTATGTAAGTAGGTTTTTACAAATACTTTTACACGTCAAACATATCTTTTTTTTAAACTAGATGAGATCGACGTTTCCTATCTGACTACTCTGAGAAGAAACGCAAAAAAGAAAAAGATAAGGTGCGGTTTATAGGCATGCCATTTGCCAAGTGGCATTTCCACTTGAACACACACAAAAGTTTAGGAGTCGTTTAGAAGTTTAATTACAAATACACGTACAGAAGACTTAAGTTAATTAAACGAAATCCGATCAATTGTCTTTCTGTACGCTTTTGTCTGTTTCTCTCAGTATTTTCGCTGATATGATCGAGTCTTTGGACATGTTCACTTTTCCAAGGCATTTTAAGTTGTTCTAAATTTTTAAAATCTGCAAGTTGACCTGCAAGAGACCTGTGTATAATCGTCGTTGCTATATACAATAATTGTTTCGGATGAAAGAAGTGCTTAGATTACTGTTTCGTAGTCTTTTACAAGTTTTATTGGGAGTTAGGTCATATTGTTTTGTTTTTCAGAAAACCATAATTAAAAACAAGAGCACAGAAGGTATGCCCTTCCCGATTATCATGTCTGGTAGCGTGGTCACCTTCACATGGCTCCTCTATGGAATTATACTGAACAATTCGTTCCTTGTGGTGAGTTTTTCATGTTCAATTTAATATGTGTTATACATTTAGAGAAAACACTTTTTTAACGGATTGAAGCTATGTATTATTATAAACTTATATAATTAATGCGTGCGTGGTCACGGTGACTGAAGACAAAAGGTGTTGAATGTCAAAAAGTATCACAGCTGTAGAAAAAGTTGTATTATCTGTATTTATTTCCTCGGAGTTGCTATCGACTAAAATATGGAGTCGATATCAACTCAACAATTGGTGTATAATATTATAAAAATTATTTATTATTATAAAAACAAAAAAAAACAAATATGTACAGTCAAAACCGTTTATAACGACATTGAAGGGACCGCATAGTTGCCGACGTTATATCCGATAGTCGTTATAAGCAATGTCATATATTATACACAAGTATAGTAGGTAAATATGTATGTACATAGTTATATTATCATAGTTATCTATCTAGAATAGGTAGGTATGGGTTATAATATGGTATGTTTATATTCTAATATGTAAAGGAGTCAAAAAAGAAACAAAAATATTTATTGCGAAATAATTAGGTACAAAAGTAGTCAGTCATTTTGGTCTGTTTTTTTTTAACCCCAGTCTTAAATATTTTTTGCATTTTATCTATATGACATGAGATTTTTATTCAATAGAAAACACTTTTCTCTTTTTGTGCGACATGATAACACATAAATGCACAATTGCACAGTCTAAACAACACCAACACTTTTAAATCAAACTGTTACTCACGCAGTCAATTAGCGAACTAAACATGTGTAAAGTATGCAAGGTCAAATGGCCGGGAAGAGGTTCGGATGAGGCGGGAGAAAGTGCGTAGGTAATAATATGCCTAAATATTTATTCAATGCTTATAAATAAGATTTAAATTCGTTTGTATTGTTTTGTTTTGCTGAGACAAGAAGCGGTTGGTCGTTATAGCCGATGAATATCGATAAAATTTCGTCGTTGTAAGCGATATGTCGCTGTATCCGATGTTGTTATAAGCGGTTTGTTTACTGAATAGTTTACTAGGGATTCGGACAGGACCAAACAATCTGGTTGTAATAACCGATAGGTCGTTGCAAACGATGTCGTTATAAACGGTTTTGACTGTAAGTTTATAATAATACATAACTTCAATCCGGTAAAAAAGTGTTTTCTTTAAATGTGTAAATGTTATGTTAATAATACACAATACTGTGTTATATGTAGCTGGATCTTGCACTACGGTTTTTTCAATGTACAATGGTAAACACGAGTTTAATGCGTTAAACCCCTTAAATTTTCCCCATTTAAGTTAATTGAAATGCCATTAATCCGTTCCAGCACCCAAAACACCACCTCAGTTGTTTTTAAGTCTTTTTGAATAAGAAAATTATTTTACGATCTTCGAATCCATGGTTATAAAAGTAAATGTGAAAGTATTTTGTAATGTACAAACTCGAACCCAACTTATCAAAAATGCTTCGAAAACGAAGGATTTAATCATTTAATTCAGTTTTAAATTTTCGTATTTATTGTAATTTATATAAAGGCGTGGTTTAATGGATATAAATAACTCCTACAGTTTTCTGTTTAATGATTTACATATTTATTATAAGGAGATGTAACGAGCCACAAAGAGTCCTGCAGCCCACGCACACCATGAGACACGTTTTAGTGTGTGCGTTTGTTGGTCTTTTGGAATAGTAGCCTAATCGCATTTGTCAAAAGTGTCATAGGTAGGATTTTCGTTTCCCCGACTTCTTCAGTCTAGAAGCAAAAAGGAACCATACAGTCATTATTACGATAACCATTTTTTCAGCTCCAAAATGTAGTAGCTGTCATGCTGTGTTCTGCTCAATTGGCTCTCTTTGCGATTTATCCATCGAAGCCTAAAGGAAAGGAGAGGAAACCTAAAGCCAAGAAAGTAGACTAACACAGCCATCAAATGAGAAATAAATAGAATAATGAATGTTTATATGTATAGTAACTGTATAGTCAATATAACCGGTATGTTGTTCTAAACGATGTCGTCGTAAACGGTTTTGACTGTAATATTATTTATGTATGCGAACAGTTTTATCTTATCGAAAGCCTTACAATTTAGCGCGCGAACCTACAGTTTATGTGAGTTAATTGTTATGGATTATATTTTTTATCGTTTAATACTGCATTTAGTTTAAATTTTTTTGCGAAAAGTATTTATATAATATGCTACGGAATTTTTGATTGTTCCTGTTTTATAGTTTTATTTATAAGGTTAAGTGATTAAAGTATATAGGAATTGGGAAATGTCATATCATTGATAGCAAATTCAATATGAATACCTAAATGAAGTTCAATATGCTATTTATTAATTAATACCTTTGGGTGGAGGCAATTTAATCAATTTTTTGCAAGAATATAGATGCTGTGATGTATTGTTTAGTATTTTATTCTCAAGAACAATTTTTCAGAGAAAATAGTCTGTTTTGATTACTGACAATATTTCATAGAGATCGGTAACTTACTCAGTAATTTAAAAATTAAGTCAAAACAGACTAATAATAATATACAGTAAGACACGCCATCGTCTATTGTTTATGATATGGGGCTGTGATTATAGTTTTATTATTAACTGTAATCTTAAATAACATTCCTATAAAATATCAGTAAATTATATTTTGATGCAATGAAATTGCCATTTTTGTACAATATAATAATTATTTTATTCGGCGTTTTATTTTTCATCCTTTGTCCATACTTATTATATGTAAAACTAAAAATATATTCGATATAACCTTTGACTAAAATATTTTAATTATTTCAAACTTCATATTTCATAACCAAGACTGTACATTTTGCCCACTCATTTCTAAGGTTTATAAGCGTGGCGATTTCCTATATCGTCGTAGTTACGCCCCGAGAGTATAGCCAGACGTACGCACTGTCTTCAACGGTTACATTGCATTCATGAGTTGCATAGCAATTAATAAAATGTACGGTTCCTGGATCATCTGGGTGCTTTAAATAATAAAGGATTGTATATTAACCACACGCGTACAACAATAGAATATAAGCCAAAAAATGAAATGTTAATTGCTATGTATCAGTTGAAGAGAGTGCCTACGTCTTGCTATACTCTCGAGGCGCAACTCCCATGTTTTAGTTAATTGCTATGAAACGAATAAGTGCAAAGTAACAGTTGAAGAGAATGCCTGCGTCTGGCTATACTTACGGGGCGTAACTCCGACGATTTAGGAAATTGCCACGCTTATAAATCTAAGAAAGCCTGAGTAAGCAAAATGTACAGCCTTGGCTCGTACAATAATAATTCTGCAAGTTTACTTATTACTTCCTTCCGTTGACTACAATGTGATTTTCAGAATATGAAATTCCCTTGATATAAATTTGAACCTTGCGTAGAGCGGAAATTAAATTTTAATGATGATGGTTTGAATTTGACGATTTAAAAAAAGAGTACATCGTAATTTATAGCCATTAGTTGAATGTGCTTCCGGTAAATATCAAATATTACAAATCGTACCTTCTGTATTGGTCTGATAGGATATATTAGCGGATTTTGAGGTCTGGGTTTTGAATTCAAAATCATTTATAGGTAACAAAAAGTACACTTATGAATGTCAAAAAATAAATATATATGAAATGTTTCTAATTTTACATTTACTGCCAGTTCTCAAATCAAGGGCGTAGAACGGAAGAGAAGAACTGGAAATAAACTTTCCGCCACTCTTTAATCGCCAAATTACAAACAATGTTTGTAAGGAGCTGCAATCATTACACCATGTTCCACATGACATCTTAAGTAATTAGTAATTTCGCATGGGGGGGAAAGGGGGGGGGGGGGGGGGGGCCGGGGGGGGGAAAAAAAAAGGGGGGGGGGGGGGGGGGGGGGGGGGGGGGGGGGGGGGGGGGAAAGGGAGGGGGGGGGGGGGAAAAAAAAAGGGGGACGTTGCCCAACCCATAACACAACCACCAGTCAGCATGATCTAGGTCAATTGGTGAATTAAAAAAATAATAATAAAATAAATTAAAAACAAAGAATGAATCGGATGGGGACTAACATTTTTTATTTATTTTATTAAAAAAATAATTGTGTATCAATGATTAATATTTACAAGAAAAACTTTGTACGTGTTGTATTAAATATATATGTATATAACTATTCATAGCATACTCGTATTTTCTAGTAAACACTTGAATGAGCCGTAAGTGCGGCCGTTGGTGTATCAACTGTGCCGTGCTCGCGTATTTTTTTGAATAACGGAGCATACGGGCAGGAGGCTCACCTGATGTTATAGGCTATGCAAAAACTAAAAGCAAAAAAAAAAAAAGGAAAAGGGCGAAGGGCACGTAAGTCTATAGTCGCTGGCCGATACGTGGAGGGGATTGCTGCGCATCGTGTACTGTCGCGCAAAAAAAAAAAAAAAAAAAAAAAAAAAAAAATAAGGAAAAAAAAAATAAAATGGGGGACGGAATGCGACTGGAGAGCCAATCGAAACTCTTCTAATTCCCACTTAAATACCTTACTAGCCCCCTGGTCAGGTACACTTATTTTTTACTTCTGCGCAATAACGGTATCAGCGCTAGAGTTTCTTTTTACGGGGGGGAAAAAAAATAGTCTTGCCGCTACTTGTAAGTATTATGTAGACCGACGCCCATGGACACTCATTTTGCCAGAAGGCACGTGTGGGGGGGGGGGGGGGAAAGGGTTCTGTGTGCGGGCCCTAAATTTTCAATGTGCGTATTGCCAGGCCTTTAAGAATACTTAAAGTACGGCCTTAATTTAAAAAAACAAAAAAAAAAAAAAAAAAAAAAAGTAGTAACTAAAAAGGTAACCTATGGTAGGTCGAATTGGTTCAGAAATAATTTTGGTGGGCAGGTTCCGAATGGTGATGCGCGGCAAAAACTACCTTATGAAACGCTTGGGAGAAAAAAAAAAAATTTTTGGGGAAGGGGGGGGGGGGGGGGGGGGGTTTTTTTTTTTTTTAAAAAGGGGGGGGGGGGAGAAAATTTTTGGGGTTTTTTTGGGGAGAGAAAAACCCCCCACGTGTTTTTTTCTGAAGATTTGAACCGTCGGGGAAGAATATTATAAAATTTGTTCTGTTTTAAAAAAATGCCAAATGTGGAACAACGGACGTCGAGGTGATAGGGATGGTATGTTGTATTCTGCCATAACGTCCTATGATGAAACTCAGCTGCAGGCATCCGAACAACTCCTTTGAACACTCTCCATGGTAAATGCGGTAGAAGATGCAGATAGATCCCATATCTACTATAATATATCTGCATAAGTGGCCAGTCTCAACAGAGATTAGTCGCCGTGGCCGCATTTGCCAGCAAAAAAATTGATATTAATATACCTGTATTCAAAATATTGACTTTTTCTTTTATTTTAATTAAAATTTCGTGTAGGTATTGATTATCGTTTATTTTTTTGTTTCGACAGCTAGTTCTAGTTAGTTGTGTTATTACAGTGATCCGTCTAGACACCGCGCACTACAGAAATTATTTGCCAAAAACTCAAAGCTAAAGTTAGACTTATACTAATTAATTACAGCGTCAAAAAAGAAAAAGAGTTTGCAATTAAATACTCTATTCACGTATATAGTAGATTTCTCGAAAATCTTTTTAGTGAAATAATTGCGGTTACAATATCAATCCCGCTTGTTGTTGGGTCTGAGCTGTCACTAGGGAATGCAATCCCGATTCCGTACCATTTTCCGAGATCAATCCCGAAGCGTAACATGATGAGATGAAGGATTGAGGAGATTGGAAGTAGTATCAGAAAAGTTAATCTCTTCGAAGAAACAAGAGTATCTCTGGGCGTCGAATAAATGCAACCGCAGCGTTGTTATATTTGAAAAGCTCTGAAATTATAAAGATCACTTGGAACAGTTGTAAGGCGACGAAATGTCCATTTGCCTAGAATATGTTACGGAAAGAAATAAAAAATATAATCAAATGATTATGTCGTCAGATACCCTTTTAAACGCCTCCACTGCTGGTAATGAGATTAACATAGCAACAGAAAACTAAGATGAATTAATTGCGCGTCTCGACAAATAAAAAAAAAATTTTAAAAATTTCTTTAAATTTTTCCCCTTTTGTTGTTTTCGAATGTACCCCAGTAACTGAATAACAACAAAATTTAATAATTCAATTAGGGGGGGGGGGGGGGGTGGGGGGGGGGGGGGGGGGGGGGGGGGGGGGGGGGGGGGGGGGGGGGGGGGGGGGGGGGGTTGCAAAGGATTTGAATTCACATGCTGCTGCTATAAAAAACAAAACTACTACTAATAAGAAGAATTAGAAGTTACTCTGAGAGCAGCTAAAAGTTCTTCACGTGATTCTGTGTGAAGATAGATTAGAACCATTCGTAAAAAAACATAATCTATAAGAGTTTGGGGGAGCAAGGGGTAGCTTTTTACAGTTTGCTTATAATAGCTTACTCACGCTGGTGCCAACCAGTATTCATTCGGTGAGGGTATTTTCAGCTACTAGGTACACAGTGATTGATATAAGATAATCTTTGCTTCTTAAAAATGTTTTTCCAAAATCACTCTTATATATCTAAGATAGGTAGATAGAAGTAATTCTGGAAATAACTCTTTATTCACCATTGCTAAGGCTTGTATTAAAATAAGTAATGAATATGTTTCGCGATTTATTATAAAAAATTTGTTAATCAATAATAGAAACAGTTACACTAAATATTTTTCTTCAAAATAATGTCGTATCTTAATTAGCCTAATAAAAACATCTTTGCAGTTTACATCGTGTTATTATTTTGTTTTGTTCGATTACACAATTGGTTTTCGAAAAATACTCGAGATCTTGAAAATATCGAGATCTCGCGAGATTGTAATTCTTAATCGATCTCGAATGAACGATCTCGCCTCGAGATTGCATTCTCTAGTCACTGAAGATCAGGTGAGCCTCCTGCCGGTTTGTCCCCGACATAGGAAGAGCTTATTACTATCGAATTAAGTACATATTCATAAATCCATTATGAAACTTCATTACCATATTGTCAATAATAATATGTTTTTGGTCATGAATCTAAAATAATGATGGTATTGTGTCAGCGACCACAGACCCATACGTACGTCGTTTAAAATGCTATTTCTACGTATTAATACTTTTGGTATATTAACGCTATTTGTTGTCGAACATCTATGTGTAAGTATTTTATTATTTCAATAAATACATTGAGACCCTGTATCCATTAGAAAATGTTTATTGTAATGTTTACTGTTTTTTTGTTTGTTTGTGTTTGTTTATTTAAATATTTAGTTGGGGTATTTAAAATATTCTTAACCTACATAGTAATAATAATAATTAAAATCTCGGACCAGGGTCGATAATTTTTGAAACCAAAAAAAATAATAGTAGGATGAAAACCATTGGAAAAGGAATGGAAATAATATAAAAATGAAAGGAAAAATAATTTACGGGCGATCTGAGGTCGCGAAGGGGAAGGGGTGAGTTTTTAAGGGTATTTAAACGTTTTTTCTCGATTTTTTTACACTTTTTTCCCATAATCTCAAAATTTATCTGAAAAATTCAAAAGACCAAGTTTTTTATTTTTATCTTTTACAAAATTTATTTTTTTCGCACGAAATTTGGTGAAAACTTACCTTTTTATGTCCTTAATACTCTGTAATTTATTTGATTTGAAATATTTATTTTTCACCTTATTATGAATTAAAGTCGAAAAAGCACCCTAATTTTCAATCGAAAATTCACCTGTCAAAATATCATCTATCATATCAGTTTCACCCTACTATATTTTTTTCCTTTTTTTTTAAATGCTTCTACCCTGGTCTAACTAAGTAATACAAAATTAAAACAAATTTTAAATTTTTGGTCCTTATGGCATACCTTTAACGCCGGCAGCATTATAAAAAAGAAGCACCAGCTCTGTCGTCACCGGTACTATCTACCTTTCGCCAACTTTCCTGGCTCAACGAATAAGTATAGCAATACAGCGAGAAACTGCTGCCAGCGTTAAAGGTACACTGCCACAGGGATCTTTTCAAATTTGTTGATTTTATTTTTAATTATTTGAATTAGGTAGGTTAAGAAAATTGTAAATACTGTATACTTAATTGTATATACAAATACATATTTATAATATTACCTAATTCATCAGATATGTCGGTTTTGGTGATCAGCGTGAGTACTGTGAGGCCTCTTCCAGCTGGTTCTATTATTTTTTTTCTATTGGTAGCTCTTCTTATCCAAGTTGTGCCTCCTATTCTCTTTTTATGTCGTCTGCCCATCTCTTGCTGTCTTCCTCTTTAATAACATTTCTTGGGAATAATCTGTGGACTTTTCTGTACGATTTTTTTGTCATTTTTATCATGTAGGTATGTTTATTTGTACTATATTTTTCAATTAACGGATGTTAGATATTTGTTATCTAGTATTAATTATGTTATAATGTGTGTCCTTTTTAAGAAGGCAAGACATATTCGAATGTAAAAGCAGCATGGCGATAAATTGATCTTTTCTGACAGCATAATATTATGATTTTATGAAATTGTATGGTTTTGCTAAGTAACTTGAGAAATTTGTCAACCAAGTCAACTTTGCATAAATGGAAGTGTGACACTCCTACATAAATATTATTTAACTTGATTAATATACATAATTATCAATATGGTCCATGGATATACAGCCCCTTGTGGGCCTTAGCCTCCACAAGTATATTTTCCATAGCAATCTATTTCGTAGTATTGTCTTTGATTAACATAACCTTTACACATTTAAAGAAAAACGCTTTTTACCGGATTAAAGTTATGTTTATTATTATAAATTTACAACTATTTGACATAATTTTCACCGTGACCACGCACGCTGTAAAGCACGCGAAACGTCGGATAAATTTAAAATTATGTCAAATAGTTGTAAATTTATAATAATAAACATAACTTTAATCCGGTAAAAAGCGTTTTTCTTTAAATCTATTTCGTGTCGCTTGCGTCCAACTTCGAAATCCTATTGTTTCGAGGTCCTCGAAACTCCATCCCACCAACGCATCGGTCTACCGGGTTTTAAGTTTACCTTGGGGTTCGGTCGTCCGCCATTCGGTACACACAAATACTTAAGCCTGTTGCGTTTTATGAATTGGACGATGTTGTCGTCGTCAAGGATGTTATGAAGTTCTTCATTGTAGCGAAGATGTCTTTGCAAACAGGGCCATAAATACAAAAATAATATTCATAAGCGAATTATTTATAGCTTTTTGAAAATTTAAGGTGCTGGAGGTTAATATGGAAAGATGTGAACTTGACGTTGTCAATGCGTCCTTCTTTAAAGAACTGAAATTCACTGTAAGGAAATATTCGCGAACCGGTAAAAGATATCTCAACGCATATGCTGCACTTGTGAAGCCCTTGAGAAAAAATATGATGGTAGGAAAACCTGTCATTATTTTATTTTATTTTTGCTCTCAAACATCACACATGTTACGAGGGCAAACATATACTTATGAATATCTTCTCTATATATATAAAATTCTCGTGTTACAATGTTCGTTCCCATACTCCTCCGAAACGGCTCGACCGATTCTTATGAAATTTTTTATGCATATTCAGTAAGTCTGAGAATCGGCTACTATCTATTTTTCAAACCCCTAAGTGATAAGGGGTGGGCCCAAAAAATTTTTTTATATTTTTTTGATAAAATTTGTTATTTTTTTTTATGATACAACATACAAAAATCCAAACAACCCTTAATTTTCACCCCTCTACGATTAACCCCTATTTTATTTTAGTAGATAGTTATTTTTATTGAACTAAAAAATGTTTCCTAGAAATAATATTATATATGGCAAAACAACGTATGCCGGGTCAGCTAGTATGTTATAGAAAAGATATACATGTGAATATACCATGAGAAATTAAGAAGGCACAGCGCTTACCAGATCCATGCAACTTCCTCACAATCGAGTAGCCCGCAATATCTCAGCACACAGCTCACGAGGGGACTCTTTGTACTGAAGAAGTCGTATGGGTCCGCCAAGCATCCGCGAATATACACTGTTAACACATAATTATGTAGATTTAAAGAATATAACAAGTGAATGAACACATCAAGGTTTCTAAAATGATATGACGAAAAGTCTCCATGGAGTTGCTGAAAATATCCACCGAGTCATTTTTCGTCAAAGTTTTATTGTAAATCCGACACAATCTGTTAACAGGACCATTAAACTATAGGCACAAACGTATAAAATGGTTAATTGGATAGTCAGCCGTCAAAATAGTATTTATGTCTATAAGAAATTTGTTTGTCAATGGCGATTATTATTTATTAATATTGTACTATAGGTAACGATTACATTCGAAGAGTATCTACATAATGAATACAGACCAACCTTTATACATTTCGATTTCAAGTGGTGTGACCTGTTAGAGTCACCATTTATGCTCTTGAAGGAAAGATATGGGATCCCATGTCCTACGACACCGGTAAGTTTAATGAGGAAGGAGAGAAATCAAGTAGATTTAGCTAATCTAAAGAATGAAAGAAAACTTTAATTTAAAAAAATCATTTAATCTCATAGGTAACATAATGTACACTTATATTTGTCAGTAAAGAAATACATATTAATTCTTCTAATTTTACATTTACTGCCAGTTCTCAAATCAAGGGCGTAGAACGGGAGAGAAGAACTGGCAATAAACTCTCCGCCACTCTTTTTGATCGCCATTTTTTTGTTTTACAAAATGTTTGTAAGGAGCTGCAACCATTACACCATGTTCCATGTGATATTTTAAGTAATTAATAATAATAACATAAATTAAAAACAAAGATTTGTCCTCTATCAGCAGAAGGCATGGTGAATATACACAATAAAGAGGATATTTAGTTAAAAAATAAGAGCACTAGCCCACACACTAGGATTCCCTGTATCAGCAGTCTCTTCCTCTTGACATGTTAACTGTACTTGACAATAATTTCTACATAACACGTACTCTAGATTATTTGCACATACAAGCTTAAAATAAACAAATGATGCAACGGACTATGCTATTAAGCGATCAAGTAATAATAAAAGAAAACAGTATTAAAAAGATGAATTGTGATGAAATGCATGAGTGCGAAACTGATTTTATAATACAAAAATAAAAATTAAAACTTTGTATTCATATACCTAACCTCCCGTAGAATTGTATGCATCTGATGACCTGATCTATCCCCTTTTTTATTTATTTATTTAGTTTTTAAGTTAACGACATCACATACAGTCCTATATCTACTAATTATTTACAAAATCTTACATCTAAAATGTGTGACAATTAATGTAAGCATAAGTTTCTCAAAAAAAAATTAAATAGAAATTAAAAATTTAAAAAAAAAAAAAAAAAAAATTCGTTTGATCCACGACTTTTTGACCATTCTGTATATGTAACTTAATTAATGTTAGGTTACATAACTCGCCACAGATTTTTTTTAATAAGTATTTTTAAAATGTTTGTAAGCAATTGGAAATCGAGAGAAACTTCATACCAAAAACAAAATGCGCAAAATATATATAATTAATCTCTCTTAATTCAAATCATATTTTTTTCAGATGGAGTATACTATACCTAATATTACAATATATACCGAAACATTACCAGAAGCATTTCCCATTCGTCAAGGAAGGATACATATTCGAGCATACGAAGCAAGTCCTAAAATTGCAATTGCCTCTGGATATTTATACGCGTCTTTTACAAAAAAACTGAAACATTGACATTGTTTATTTGTACAATAGTTCGTACTAATAATAAAAAATATATTCAGACATTTTTACAATCATTTCTGCGAAACCTAATCTTAATTCATAAATGGACAAAAAGTTTCCACAAAGATTTAAAGATTTAATAGTTCATTAAAACCTAAATATAACAATTTTCTTAACCTACATAAGAAATAATTAAAATAATTAAAATTAATAAATACAAAATTAAAAAGTTGGTCCCTGTGGCAGAGTACCTGTAACGCTGGCAGAATTTCCTGTATTGCGATACTTATTGATTGAGAGAGGAAAACACCGGTATCTACGGGGCGCCAACTTATATAATTAATTAGCGCCTGTGCACTTAAACCCCACGGCCCAAAGTATAACTATTATTTGTGCTTACTGAATGCGGTCTCCGACACTATCGTCATCTTTATATGTTCGCAGAGTGAGTTCACTGTAGCGATATTTATGCATATTATGTATTTAATATTACACTTTATTAATATAT
Organism: Pieris macdunnoughi; assembly: GCA_905332375.1. Taxonomy (NCBI): domain Eukaryota; kingdom Metazoa; phylum Arthropoda; class Insecta; order Lepidoptera; family Pieridae; genus Pieris; species Pieris macdunnoughi. The sequence goes on along the minus strand of CAJOBZ010000014.1, from coordinate 1,022,166 downwards.
ATTTTTCAACATTATCGTATTGGCTTAGTACTGTAAGGATAATGTAAGTATTTATGTTAATAAATAAATAAATAATTAGAGACAATACTTGAATTCGTGTATGCGGTGATGTTAGTTATTTCGACTATGTATTTGCGTGTTGTTCCTACGAGAATGTAAGTGCGTGCTCCTGTTTCACCATGCCTCCTGCTGATAGAGGACAAAGCATTGTTTTAATTTATTTTATTATGATTAATTAACTATTGATTACTTAAGATGTCATGTGGAACATGGCATGCAGCTCCTTACAAAAATTGTGTAAAACAAAAAATCTTGGCGATTAAAAAGAGTAGCGGAGAGTTTTTTGCCAGTTCATCTCTTCCGTTCTACGCCCTTGATTTGAGAACTGGCAGTAAATTTAAAATTAGAAGCATTTAATATATATTTCTTTTTTGACGTTCATTACTGTACTTTGTGTTACCTATATGAATAAATGACTTTGACTAGGTTACCAAGGACTTCTCCTGCTAACCTAAAAGCTGCAAAGTTCTAAAACGTTTCCTTAGAAAGCTTTGCAATCGTCTAAACTTGCGTGGTCGTGACTTCATCGATCTAGTTAATTTGTATAAAATATTTAACTTTAATACTTATTCTAACCTTCTTGCTAAATTTTCCTTTCTTTTTTATCCTAGAGTTACTAGACCAAAAAGTCTTCTATACGTAAGCTACGGCTCGCTTATCTGCTCCTTTTAAAGCTCCAGTGAATAGGCTCGCTCTTACAACTTACTAACATTGATGAAAGTATTGATATATTTTACAACAACCTTCCAATTTACCGTAACTTTGTTTATCATGCTCTTAATGAAGTTTAAGTTTCTATTTATTTTTTGGGTGCTTTGTTTAATTTTTTCCCTTGATTATGTTCTAGTATAATTGATGTATAAGTGTGTAAAATTTATGATATCATATTTTCTGATATAATTTTATGCACACACGTTGTTTAGAACTTATAAATGAATAAATCAAATTCAAATGTCAACTTACAATTATTAAAAAAAAACTTTAACTTACACAAAGGTGTCAGTTATTAAAACAAATGATTAATTCGTAGAAATAGCAGATTAAAACGCCGATCCGTTTATCCGTGGTCGCTGACTAAACCACAGCAGTTGCTTAAATAAATAAAACTAGTAAATGATGTGTAAGTAATGAGATGACATTCATAATGCATTTATGAATTGTTATCTAATTTGGTGGAAATAATTACATATACGTATATAAATATATAAATATTATCATTTATATTTTATATTCGCAATTATTATAATAACAAGGTTCCGGAGATAGCCATTTTATTAACATATAAAATAATTTTTGTGAGTTTAATTAATTATTACAGTGCAATAATTAATAATTAATTATGTAATATGTTTTTTATGTAATAGGAGGCAAACGGCTCACCTGATGTTAAGTGATACCGCCGCACATGGACACTCACATTGCCAGAAGGCTCGCGAGTGCGTTGCCGGCCTTTCAAGAATTGGTACGCTCTTTCTTGAAGGAACCTAAGTCGAATTTGTTCGGAAATACTTCATTATAGAACATGATGCAAACGTAGCAAGCTCACCCGATGTTAAGCGATACCCACCGCCTATGGACAGTGCCTGGAGGCGAGTATGTTACCGTCTTATTAAGAATTAGTACGCTAGTTTTTTTGAATTCCGTATATATACAGTTTTTTTAACACAAATTAAATCAATTACAAGTGATAATCAGCCTCTGCTCGATACACAAATTAAATGTTTTTATGAATAAAAGATATATGAATAAAAACCTGCAGCCAAACGCTAGTGAAATAAATAACACATGATATATTCCATGATAAACATCACATAATTATTAAAAAAGGTAATATCAAATAAATATTAATAATTTTAGGTTCCCTAGTGCCACATAATCTTCTGAGCTTAGACTAGAACACAACTTCAAAGTATAATGTTCCAATTAAATACGTCCAAGTGGCTCCATGCTACTGTTTTACTATTTGTATTCGTTGCTGTAAATGTAAGTACAATGCTATATCTTCAGTATATGTTACGAGCTATCTATTATTACATGGCAATACATAGTAAACATAAATGTTACAAAAAATTTAAAATACAATAATTATTATTACACTTCCCATTTTAGATTTATCTAGTTTTTTTTTTGCTTAGCAATGCGGATTATCCGATCACTTAACAATGGCATTTTTGAAATTGATCATCCCACTACCGAATATATTAAGCTCTGGATAAGTAGTTTATTAGTAGGGAACAACTGTAGGTCGGTTGAACCTTGGGAATTAATAAGGGACGATTGGCACTTTTTAACAAGTTTCGATAGCTATAAACTCAATAAAAATCCTTATTAAATTTACAGGGAAGCGAATGGATAATAGAACGGGTAAAGCTGCTGGAAATTAATCAAAACTATCTGAAGAATACATCTTTGAACTTAGTCTCTTACTCGAGAAGGAAACGTGTAATAAACTTTTACACAGAAAGCTTTGTAACATTTGATAACAACGTTACGGTGTGTATGGACCTTACAAACATAAAAATCAATAAATATCACGACTATATTATACAGGTTGGTCAAAAAGTCGTGGATCAAACGCAAATAGGGGATAGATGAGGTGATCAGCTGCAAAAAATTGTTCCACGGGATTCGAAAAAATCTACAACCTGTATCTTTTTCATAATATCCACTAGATTGGTACTGATGAGTTCTTGCGTTAGACATACTATTTATAGTTGTTTATTGAGTGAATTGAAGATAATATTAAGTTATACGATATAAAAAAATTTCAAATCATAACTTTTTGTTTACTTCAGACCCCACTGTGAAAAAAAATTACTCTACCGAAAAGTGACCCGGTATTACAAGTTTTGGCACATTTAATAGGGATTCTGAAAAGGTATTACACATGACCATGAGTCACTCTAATATCTTTCTATAACTGGGAGTCACTCTAATAACTGGCATGTTGAAGAATGAATCCTGGTCTGAAAAGAACAAACAAGGCCCCCGTTTTTTTATAATTATCTAGAGCTGTCCGTACTTCTATTTATTTAACAATTAAGTAGTAAGTGACAAAATTGTGAAACAAGGTTATTTTCAGGTCAGCAATGAATACGAAGAGTTTATGAATAACGAGTACAGGCCAGCTTTTGTTGGTCTTCGATTCAAGCTTTGTGACTTCATAGAAGCGCCGTATGTAATGATTAAACAGAAGTTCGGAATACAATGTCCCATACCACCGGTAAGAATTAAATTACAAGTGATTGAGATTTGTATATCATAGACAAATAGTCTTCTGCCCCTGACGCATGCCGTCACTTTTTGGCTCTGTGGCAGGCCGATGAACATGGTATGGTATCTATTAATTACACGGCACACAGAAAAAAATAATCGTATTGGCAATAGAGTTACGCGTCTGGTATACTCAAGATAAGAACTTTTCAACGTAAAAACAAATTACGCTTGTCTTAAAAAAATAACTAAGTACACAAACATGTATGAAAATATAATAAAAAAAGTAATATTTAAATATTCTAGTTTATAATGATGATTTGCTTATATGAATGATGACTATGACCCTATGTGATAGATTTGCTTGACTAGCGACCCGCCCCGGCTTCGCACGGGTGCAATAATGATACTAAATTTAAAGTGCAGGTCCCGCCGCCCATCCCGCCCAGGGATATCCATAACAGATAGACATAATATACCATCGCGGAGTTTTCTGTAGACCTTTTCAAGGTGTATAATACTTAGTACATTATTTTTTATTTACTACATCACATTAGAAACCACAAAAATAACAGTATTTTTCAACTATTTCATGGATATTATTATACATAATAACCTTCCTCTTTAATCATTCTATCTATTAAAAAAACCGCATCAAAATCAGTTGCGTAGTTTTAAAGATTTAAGCATACATAGGGATATAGGGACAGAGAAAGCGGCTTTGTTTTATACTACGACGAGTATGTAGTGAAGTGGTTCTCACTATGGCGATTCGAGGTTTTGACAGTATTTTATTTAATTTCTGGACAGTGGACAGCACCAGCTCCCACTACATACTTCATTTGTCTCAGTATGAATTATTAAACCTACAGCCCCTTTAAACATTATTTCAACGGAAATTCATTGATTTAGTCATATGTTATTTTTTATATTTAATTAAATTATAATTATATTAATACATGTGTGAAAATGACATGAGAACGAAGGCGCAGCGCTAACCAGATCCATGGAACTTCCTCACAATCGAGTAGCCCGCAATATCTCAGCACACAGCTCACGAGGGGACTCTATGTACAGAGGAAGTCACTTGGATCCACCAAGCATCCGCGAATATTCACTGTAAATACACAATTACGTAGGAATAATGATAATAATAATAGCAGATAATTAACACAGCAAGGTTTCTTCAACGAGAAATTGATTTACAATTTTATTTCAGAACAAATACTCTTTGTACAACTTGACAGTCCGTTGGGACTTGGTACCAAACTATTTTCCTTTTAAGAGAGGTCGAGTGATTAGCACATACTTATTTACGGAAACTAAGGAAGTTATTGCAGTGGCTGTCTTTTTCACTCGCGTATTGTAGATACAGAACAAATAAACAGGGTTTATAAAGATATAATTTGTTTTCTTTACCTACATTAATTAGTTAAAATGCCAATTCGGTGAGGTATTTATTTGTTGAAACCAAGCATAAATATTAATCAAAAAATATCTTTATCAAAAAATGCTAACAACACTATATGACATGACTTTCCTGATAATAATACCACACAAATTGCAACTTTGTAGTTCTGTGGATCTTTGGTGAATGCAGGTTAGTACTTGCGAGAATGGCAAAGGAAGAGCGAAGACGAGAAGTACCTTTGATTATGGGAGATATATACCTAGTCCAGCCATAAGATTTGCTTGTGAGACGGATATATTTAGTTGCACACTGGCTGAATTCACAAGAATTGCATTATTTATAATTAGTTATAAAAAGGTGTAGGTTTTAAGTTTTTACTTGTTATGTTTATGTTTTACGTTAGTTTTCTATTGTATTATTATTAAGCTTACTGTAAAAATAGCAAATAAGGAAAATAAATAAATAAAAAAATCTGTTACAAATGAAAATGCAATGTAATGTAATATTATTATAATTTGTACCTACATATTTATTAACGAATCTATGGATTTACGCCCTGTTTCCAAGTTTCGCCACTACTTGCTCCAAAGTTTTTTTAAGTTACTCAATGTCGCCGTGTTGTTTAGAGCAGGCCATGTCCTCTAAATCTGACCATAATTTGAAGTCTAAAGGCTTGTGGTCTGCCCTGCGATTCTGTAACTCACTTTTCGAACTCACACAGCAGTTTTCGCATCGTGAGTTACAGAATCGCAGGGCTGGGCTAGATGAGAGCCAGTCTTCAGCTCTTAAAACGTCCGGAACGTTGGTTTCAAGCCTGGCTTGGGTAGTTCGTGCCTTGTGGCCAGGTGCAATCCTGCAGGAAAGTCCACGCTATATCTTAAAAGTGTATTGCTGAGATTCACAACATGATCCAAGACTGTATCTTGATCCACTTTGGCTGAAGTTATCACTCCTATTTCACAAAAATGTAGTTTTGTGACTCCTTGAACAGAAACGCCCCACCAAACCTTTTGAAGTTTTTTTCATTTATTAAAAATGATATTTCTGTGCTTTTCACCTGCGTATCGCGTCAGAAGGCGTTTTGATCGATCCACTCTCTATAATTGTAAAGATTGATTTAGGGCATGTCCTGTATGTCGGCTATAAGCACCAAGCTTTAACAGAATTAACAGCCCTTGTAAGTTCTAACAGCACGCGGTCCCGATCTTTTCTGATCTTCGACAGACGAAGTGTTGTTGTATCTTTTGATATACGAACATACGGCTGATACCAAGCTTTTGTAGTGTCTGGAATGTGACCGACGGCTCCATACCCACTTAGTGCAAGGCGATCACTGCAATCCTATTTTCTTTAACCCTTTCCATATTGCTATTTGATAATGAACACGAAAATTTATGTGAAATGGCGCAAAATCGAAAGAAGTTTTTATTATAATATACGAGTTCCAAATTCAAAATAATAAAAAAGTTGAAAAGAAGAAATGTTTTATGTAACAGTATTTATAGCCAGACTAGTTATACCTCTTTCAAGATGAATTGTGGTTTTGTGCCAGCTGATAACAATTGATATCCACTATTGTTAAAATAAAAGCCTCTGATTAAAATATGTTTTATATTTATTATAAAATAACAATTTTGATGAATAAAATCTAATGTTTTAGTTTCTTAATAAAGTTCGCGTAAAAATATCCTGAGGCTATCTTAATTTGGGTCTTTCCTTGAAATATTCGTGAGTATACCCTTCCTTGCTTAATGGGAAATGCTTCTGGGAAAGTTTCAGTAAATACTGTTATATTTGGTACATAATAGTCCATCTGAAATAATATAAACATAATGAAGGAGGATACAAAATAACTTAATGTAGGTATTAGTAGGATTCATTTTCCTTCTAATCGCTTTCGTATTAACTAATTAAAATTCCATATATTACGGAACCCTTTCACCCAAAATTATTCCTCGAAGATATATTCCAAGGTGTAGAATGGAATAATAACGGCCTATGTATATGAAACAAACATCTAACTCACCAAAGATTCGCATACGACATAGCCGACTTCAGTGAGACCGCTACGAATCCAATAGAAGGAAAATATCGTGCCAAAACTGGTATATCTCACACACGCCTCACTTAATGATCAATCAACAGAACATCATAATTACTTACGGGTGGCGAAGGACATGGGATCCCATATTTTTCCTTCAAGCGCATGTATGGTGACTCCAACAGTTCGCACCACTTGAACTCCAAATGTATGAAAGTTGGTCTGTATTCATTATGAAGGTATTCTTCTATTGAGATTTTCACCTAATATAATAATTTGATTATTAAAGCTCTTGTCCTTTCTCCAACTAAAACGTCTGTGTATGGAAGTGGAAAATACTCCTGAAGAGGTCCTTAAAACTAAGGATTGACTAGGATTTAGCTTTTATTTTATATAAGTTTGCTATGCACATTGATTGAAATTGTCGTGTGATATTAATAAAAAAATAATTTTTATTCATAAGTAAATTTCTCTTAATAACAGAACCTTTTCGTTTCTTTCTTTCAATTTCTATTGACGCTGTTATGAAAAGAGATAGATGAGACCATAATTAAAACGAATGGTAAGTGGATAAAAATTGAGTACAAGAACAGAGTGTCTTCCCCTTAACAGAGGCTGTAAGTAGTTTTATATGACACTTTCTTATGTTAAATATACTTTTAATAAATTAGGTTAGTCTTCAATTAGGCTAGATCGTATTGTTAAATTGTGTCTTTGTGCAGATACAATTAAAAATAATAACAATAACTATATTTTCAATCGGTTTATGTCCAAAGTTTTCATTTAGACATAGACATACTAGCTGACCCTGCGATCTAAAACTTGATCTGATACTTGATACTTGGGCGGTATGAGTCAGTGAATGAATGTCGTGTCACAGATTACCTGAACTAAATTTATGATTTTATGAAAGTAATGCAATCAAATATTAAATTCACTACTTTGTTGATATATATGATATAATAATGACAACCAATATTAAGTATATTATATAATATGTAAATATAATTACTGACATTATTCTACATTTTATAAATCTAAAATACGCCATCATCCGAATATTGTACTAACCGTCACATTATTACCCAAAGTCTTCAAAAGTTTGGCGGCTACATTAAGAGTTTTCTTAGCGCCTCGTGAATGCTTCCTTATAGCTAATTTTAAGTTTTTAATGTAGGATTCGTTACAGTACTCAATTTCAGATCTTTCCAAATTGAACTCCAGTACCTTGAGATTTGGAAATAAAATTTAAATAACCCAGGTTTCTTTATTCTACCACTTATTACGCCACTCGTATTTGGCAAATCGTTTATGTAACAAATAGGCAGGAGGCTCTCCTGATGTTAAGTGATACCGCCACCCGCCGCCATTGGTACGCTCCTTTCCTGAAGGACCCTAAGTGGAATTTGTTCGGAAATACTTCAATAGGCAGCTGGTTCCACAGTGGTGGTGCGTGGCAAATACAGTCTTATGAAACGCTCATTTGTGAAACGACGGACGTTAAGGTGATACGGATGGTATTTTGTATTCTGCCTTGACGTGAATGATGAAACTCAGCTGCGGGTATTTATCCGAACAACTCCTCTGAACACTCTCCATGGTAAATGTGGTAGAAGATGCAAAGAGATCCCACATCTCTACGCAACGCCAAGGCATCAAGCCGCTCGGAAAGTGATATGTCGTCGACGATTCATAGTATTATTAGTATTCATTATATATCGCATACGAAAACGTAGTTATTATGATAAGTGATTCAGCAGTAGGCATAATATGAATTGATTTTAGGCAAAACTAACTTTTTAGATATATAAATAATTATATACATATAGTTTTCATTTCCATGTAAAACAAAAAGTTGGCTATTAAAAGTGGCAAAGAGTTTCTTGCCCGTCTTCATACTCGTGAACGGGTGCTACTTGTGGTGACTGGTGGTACTTGAATTCGTGTATGCGGTGATGTTAATTATTTCGACTATGTGTTTGCGTGTTGTTCCCACGAGAATGTAAGTGCGTGCTCCTATTTCCCCACGCCTCCTGCTGATAGAGGACAAGTCTTTGTTTTTAATTTATGTTATTATAATTAATTACTTAAGATGTCATGTGGAACATGGTGTAATGGTTGCAGCTCCTTATAAACGTTGTGTAACAAAAACATGGCGATTAAAAAGAGTGGCGGAGAGTTTATTGCCAGTTCTTCTCTTCCGTTCTACGCCCTTGATTTGAGAACTGGCAGTAAATGTAAAATTAGAAGCATTTATATGTATTTCTTTAATGACGAATCACAAGTGTACATTGTGTTACCTACGTGAATAAATGATTTTTGAATTTGAATTTTGAATTTGAATTTTACACCAGTGATTGCAGAACTGGTAGTAAATGTAAATTTAGACCTTACACTTTTTAAATATTGATTTAAAAAGCCTTTTATTTGCCTTACTTTAGTATTATTTATTTATTTATAAGTAATCTTACAGCTACACATATCCATAATATAAAAGAAAGATTTCTTCCTTCTACAAGGCAAAACAGATTATATTGATAAATAAAATATACGAAACAGAAAACATAAGTACATTAATATATTAAAAAAAAGAAAACTGAAATTACAAACAAACGACAACTTAATATTTTATAGAAAAAACTACATTGTCTTGACTTGAAAAGGAAAACAACTGTATATATGTATTACTAGTGACTTAATTCAAATGGCTGCCCTGCGATTCTGTAACTCACTTTTCGAACTCACACAGTGTATGGGGTCGTCTCAAATCAGTCGTGAACCAGTCATTTTATGATTTGGCATTCTAAAAAAAAAAAAAAAAAACCCCCCCCCTTTTCAGAGGGACGCCGATGCGGAAACCGCTGTGTGAGTTCAAATGGCTGGAGGAGTTTTTATATATTGTAAATAAATTCAGGTAACTCAGGGATAGTGTAGAATTGTATTGAATTGAAAAAAAATATCTTAAAAGATATTTCAAAATATTCAACTAGAAATCGCTTAATGCGGGTTTTAACGAAATGTATGGCACTTATTAAAAATAACTTACACAGCAATGTTCGACCACAAGCAGCGTCAATATAAAAAAATGGTTTATTCGTAGAAATAACATTTTAAAATGAACGAGTTGGTCTGCGCTCACTGTAAAAATACTAAATGTAGATGAATCTATTATTGGAATAATACGATGTGATGATAAACACGCATAATGCACACAGTAATTATTTTAATAATAAGATTGTAGATGTAAAGATTAGCCAAAATGTATAAAAAATCATAATGAGGACAATTAATTGAGTGCATTTTTTTAACTCTTTTGTCAAAATTCGTAACTTCATAATGTTCTTAATCTTTGTCGCACATGTATAACTAGCATTCGACTTCCGAGATATTTAACTTATTTTAAAAAAAATGCTATTTAAATAAAATAATAAACGGCACAAATATGAGAGTTTTTCCTTCAACTTTGACTTCGTTATCTTTGGAGTAGAGACTTTTGGTCCGTGGGGTTCAAGAGCACAGGCGTTAATTAATGATTAAGGGTGGCGCCTTGTAGATAGTACTGGTGAAGTGTGAACCCAAGGTGGTGGTTTCCTCGCTGAACGAATAAGTATCGCACTGCACAGGGACCAAAGTTTTTAAATTTGTTTTGTATAATTTTTTATTATTACGTGTATTGTGTATGTAGAGCAGTGTTAGCCTAGTGGATTCAGCGTGCGACTCTTATCCCTGAGGTCGTAGGTTCGTTCCCGGCTGTGCACCAATGGACTTTCTTTCTGTGTGCGCATTTAACATTCGCTCGAACGGTGAAGGAAAACATCGTGAGGAAACCGGCTTGCCTTAGACACAAAAAGTCGACGGCGACGGCCTATTAGATTGACAAATGATCATGAAACAGATACAGAAATCTGAGGCCCAGGCCTAAAAAATGGTCGTAGCGCCATTGATTTTTTTATGTGTATGTAAAAAAAAGCAAATCCAAAATATAGTTGTCCTATGCCTATTTATTAGGGGACAACAAACATTTTACTTGAAAACTTTAATTAAAATACACAAATTAATACGTTCCATGAAAATTTTATCTTGCCATCTACTGTGTATACATTGTTATCTCTGAAATATTGCTATTTAAATAATTGCACAAAATATCGTATAATAGGAGCTATTTAAAGTACAATTATTTGCACTCAATTAGTATTTTTTTATAGAATATAGTGCAAACGGTTTTAAGGTATTTACAGTATACACCATACAGCATTTGTAATAAAAGAAATTAAAAAAAAAATGTATACTAGAATGTGATTTTTGAACTGGACAATGGACATGTCTTAGACCCAAAAAGTCGACGACGTGTATCAGGCTGATCATCTACTTTTATTAAATTAAATTTTAAATTAATATTAAATTTTAAAAATGATCATGAAACAGATTCAGAAATCTGAGGCCAAGACCTAAAGAGGTTGTAACGCCACTGATTTATTATTTTTATTTAATATTGAGACAAAAACAAAAAAAAATTTAGGCGCATTATTCAATTAATTTGCTTACTGAAGATGGTGTTTATTATGTAAATTTTAGCAAAGACAAATAAAGGTTTTAGCAATTGATTACGTAGGTGTAAATAGCAAAATTATAGTATATTATGTATACATAAGATAATTTAACATCTTCAAAAATTTAGTTTTAGACGTTCGGATTCACAGATCCTTTTATTTATAACATTCAATTCCAATTTATGCGATTAAATAAAGTATTAATTGAAATTATATTCTTCTCCCTTCTCCAATACTTGAAATAGTAGAAAAATTAGTAGCACAGCCCTTGATCATATCTTCAAAAGGCAAGCAGCCGATTACAAATATGTTTCTACCAATACAGTCACCATCTCGCCAAGATTGAACTAACCATAGACATAAAACGAGAACAAAGCGTAATCTTGTCTCTGTTTTACGTAAGTAATTAAATAAATCCATTTTTAGTGACGCGAGAGTCTCCCGATGACTGCTGTTAATTGACAAATCACACACAAACTAAACACACACAAAACAAAGGAACAACAATAAAAAAAAGGGTGCGTGTACTTATGTACTCGCGTAAGAAGTTATACTTCTTTGGCTATATTAAAAATAGTTTTTGATTGCATGCAAATAATTAATTACAATTAAATAATCATCATCATCAAAATCAATACTGGAAAAGGAGTCATTATAGTCAATAAAGTTCAGTTTACATTTGAAAAATTAAATAAATAAATATTTATTATTATTCTCTTACATTAAGTGTAACATAAATTATATTATTATTCGAATGTTGTTTTTAAATTATGTCCAATGCCGTAGCATCTTCCGTGGGCAACTTTATTCTGGTAATTTTGTGTCACGGTGCGCGAGTTAAGAGTACCAACCCTATTAATATATGCTTTGCTAGCACTAAGCCGAATGTAGGTCGTGCGTCAGCAACGACCAATACTTAGTAAGTAAATCTGAATGTATAAATGCACGAAGAAATAGATATTAAGTTGATTATTGTTTAGTTCTTAATTAAGTGCTGTCACTCTGTTGATTTAAATAAATTATTTTTAAACCAAAAGTCCGTTGCCGTGACTTTACTCGCGCGCATCGTAAAATTTCACTCTCATCAATTTTTCATAACGCGCCTAAAGAAGTATAACTTCAAAAATAACAAACAACATATCAATATGATAGGTTTTGTTACCTGTACTATTAATATAATATCTTTGAAGATACCTTACAATCAGAACCGTTCGATAATCAAAACTTTGCCATGGTAATTAATAATGCAGGGATTAAAAATAAATAAATTTTAGTTGGAGTTTATTAGATGTTGGTAGATAGTAAAATTACTTATTGTACGCACCAAAATGGCGTCGGTACCAATTTCAGCCGCCGGCCAAGAAAAGTATGTGGCCCATAAAAAAAAAAAAAAAAAAGTATGTGGCATTGTGTACAGACAATTCGATAACAGAATATATTGGAACTCGAAACTATAAAAAAGTCTGATTAAAATAAAGTATACCTTTTTAATATTCTTCGAATAAAGAATTTCGGGAGCAGTTTATTGTGACATGTGTCTTTCATAATTTTTTTTACCTCTTAATTGTTTATTTTTATGAAAATATTTTAGATATTTAAGTTTTTTTAAAGTTATATTTATCACTTATAAATATAGTAAGAAATCTGTAGTGAAATAATTTCATCGAATGCATGAGTTTGTTAAATTTATAATATTTGTACTAAGTACTGTGTCATATATATTATTAACATATACAAGGTACTATGTATTTACGTTTTCATCAGATAATTAACTCTACACTCCATTCTACGAGGGTAAAACTGACAAGACCTACTCACGGAGTGGTATGTAAATTTCTCAATGTTTGTTCTAAAACTCAATGTAGGGAATCTCTGAGAGATAAATTCAAGGAAATTAATATACCTTTCCCTCGCAATAAATTTATGAAAATATTATGTATTTATACAAAAATAGTGATAAGTTTACTTGAATAGAACATACGCATTAATATTCGGAACAAACGCAGGCTGCAATTTCCCCGTACTAGACTATCTAAAGTTAGTAATTCGTTTTTGGGAAAAGGGATACTTTTCTTTAATAAAATCCCAGAGTCTCTTTTATCTCTGCCTTTTATTAAATTTAAGAAATGTTTTAAAGAAAAGCTGTGTAAAAATGCTTACTATAAAGTTAACGATTATATAGTTGATCAGGGCCTGGAACTAGTGCTGGACAGGCCACTTCTAACTAATTTGCGATATTTGTTTTAAAATTTAATTTAAAAAGAGTACCGAGAGTAGTTTACGCCGGCTTTTTCTCTCGGCCTAAACATATTTTTTTTTAACAAAAATACTTCAATTTAGAGAATTATACCGGGTAAAATAAGAAAATTAGTAATTATTACCATTAATAATTTTTTGAATTAATAATTTTTCTGTTAGATAGCTTAAGATTAATTTAAATAATTCGGGAATTGGAGATAGAAAACATAGTAATCTAGTGGCGCTAGAACCCTACACAAGGCTTCAAGTATCTCTGATCAGCCGGTGCCTGTCAGTCTATTTTTGAGTCTCAGCCGGTTTCCTCACGGATGTTTTATCGTGTGAACCAGTGTTAAATGTAAGAATAGAATATTATTGAATTGAAAGAAAATCAATTGGTGCAACGCCGAGATTCGAAGGCAGAAAAGGCTGAGCATTCTAAAACTGCACTAGCTAGTAATTAGTTAAAAGATTTCTATTTGCATTGGGAATTATTCAAAATGGGATAATGGTCACAAATACACTTTAATCAATTTAATACACAGATTACTGCTGCTTGCCATTGAAGTTTCTTTTAAATCCTTTGTTATCACGGAAGGCCATCTTGTCAAGCAACTATATTTAATGTTTTCCTTAGTGTTCGTTATCAGTCTCACCACACCGAGGTCAGAAGACTTTTCCAAAATCGGAGACCTTTCTCAATGGTGCAAATGCCAGTTTCCTGGAAAATCAGTACCTGGAGTGGTCAAAGTCTAAAGGGTCTATCGATTCCGTTAGTTTTATTTCTAATAATATATTTTTATAACTCTCGTATTTTAGTGTCCATGGGCGGTGGTATCACTTAACATCAGATGAACCTTCCTCCCGTTTACCCCCAGTTCTATAAAAAACAACTTTATCACTACGCAGTAAGTACATCGGCTCTTTACTTGTCCTTTGTTTTAACAATGCGGGCTTACTTAAGGCGAAGTCAAAAAAAATCGCGTAGAACTGTGTTTCCCAATGTGGGGCCGCTCAGGGGGGCAATTTTATTGGTAAGGGGAGCTATTCAAAAATTATTTTTAAAAATAATTATTTTGGATTTCAGTTTTTCATTATATGTTTAAAAATCTACTTACTGTGTTTCGTTAACAATTTCCAAGTAATTTCTTCCTAAAACCTACCTAACCTTAAGTGAGCAATCAAATTTTAGATATTAAAAATTATGTATGTTACATAGGGGGCATAAGTTTTTAGAAAGAGTGGGGTATGGTACAAAAAAGGTTGGGAGACACTGGCGTACCTGTTACTTCCTGCTTTATAATTACAGAATTTTAGTACAATACATTATTTTTTTTATGTTTTAGTCTTGGGATGGACTGTATGAAAGTGTAAATAGTTCGAAGTTGCAGATAGACGAGTTTCAAGACGATTTCAGTCCGAAATCTAATGCTAGTAAGTAACGAAGTGTTTAGAGGCGTAATAATTAGTTTAAGATAAAGTAGTATCTTTTCCGGCCCAGTAAAAATTATAGTTAATTCTGTCGTTATGTTAATACCGATTTTTCCCACAAAGCCAATTAAAAGTTTATTTATTTTATCTTGGTTAAGGCAATAAGTTTATCCAAATTATTAGTATAGTCTAAAAAAAATTCTACATATTTTCGGTAATGGTGTACCATGCAATAATGTGGTGGTGCATGCTCTTTAACCCCATAGAAATTTATTAAAAGATGATTTGTGATATGCATGAAAGAAGGTACAACTTTACGAAGGGCTTTAACCTAACAAACGCCACATAGAAAAAATACCTAACGTAATTCACTGGGAACTTTGACAATATCATTTACATAATGCATGTAATATTATCAGTTTTTTAAATTATTTTAATGGGTCCAAAGCCATGCGCCTCCTTAATATTCATTGGGGTAGGTACTACATACAAGTCCTAAAGAACGATAGAAAAATGCCGCCATTCCTCTGCACTGTGCCACTCTCTGCCATGTACCACCTGCCGTTTTTTTAATTTGGTCCATCCACCTTCTAAGTAGTCTCCCTCTTTTTCGTTTTCTGTACATTGGGCACCTTTATTTTATCCATTCTTTTCTCCCTTATCATACATCGTTCCATCGATTTTTGACACACCTGTAGCTTTGTATGCTACGCTTTAGTGGGCGCCCAAGTTTGAGATCCCTATGTTAGTACAGTTAAGGTACACAAGTATTGAAGAGCTTTCTTTTAATTACCATGTTTTTTTTTCTTATTTTTCATGACCAATTTGACCGCCCAAAAGCTCTTCCATGCTTTTGCTATTCTTGTGTCTATTTATTTTATTGTCGCATCGGTCATAGATATTGTCTGACCGAGGTACGAGTGCGAGAGAGAAAAAACATATTATAAACAAAACATTACAGAATCAAAATCATCAAAGGTCACCGATGCAGACTCTAAGCATAAAATAATGTTACACCTCGCGGTCCAAAACTTAATAAGGAGTTACCAGGTAAATCTTTATTCGCAAGTCAAATAGCTATTAAATTTCTACTTTTCAATCATTTTAAAATAATCCAATTCCTTTACAACACTTGTCTTGGCAGATCCTTCGTCTCTTTCATTAATATTTTTTTGTGTAATAGAAGGTAAACGGAAGGTTCACCTGATGTATAGTGACGTACCGCTGCCCATAGACACTCACATTGCCGGAAGGCTCGCAAGTGCGTTGCCGGCCTTGTAAGAATTGGTACGCTCTTTTCTTGTACCCTAAGTCGAATTGGTTAATTTCCATTATGGGTAGTAAAAGTAAGGGCAGTATTATTCTGGCACTGATTATGAATTTTTAAATGACTTGCCGGTTTCTTGCTTGCGGTACAGCCTTATAAACGCCGTCGTTTATGTCCTAGACGAGCTCGTGTTCTCACGTTTCCTTTCTCATTACCCTTACTGTATACATTGATTACGCAAATGGTGCACGACCGGTGATCAAACCCAACCATTCGGTTGAGAAGATTACAGTTACCCACAAGAAGGCCTACAGTAGATTGTATATGTCTCAGCCAACTTAATAAGCCGTGCAATTAACAGCCTAGCCTTTTAACTAAACAGCGCCGTTTAACTAGCGGCCTGAAAGATATTCAGCCGTAGCGTTTGTTACATTTAATGAACTGGCTAATGCTTAGGCCATTCGTACCATAGAGTGGCCTGGTGATAGAAATAAAAAAAAATAACACATCAGCCCTGCGATTATGTAACTCACTTTTCGAACTCACACAGCGGTTTTCGCATGGGGGGTCGCTCTCAAATCAGTCGTGAAGCAGTCATTTTATGAGGTTTGGCATTCTGAAAAAGGTGGAGGGCTTGTAGTTTATTGTTTATCAGAATGCCAAATCATAAAATGACTGCTTCACGACTGATTTGAAGGAGCGACCGCCGATGCGAAAACCGCTGTGTGAGTTCGAAAAGTGAGTTACAGAATCGCAGGGCTGACCTAAAAAATATTTCTTTAAAAATTAAATTGTTTGAGTCAGTCACAGCTTAATTCAAATTATTATTTTCACTACACTCTTCCATTGAACTTGTTGTTTTTCATTAAATTTTGGAAAAAACCAAAGTTGTGGTTTGCCGACGCCTTATTGACAGTTTAAAGAGTATCGTTTCGCGTTTGAGAGTGGCAGAAAGTGGAACTAAATTTAAATTAACAGTCAACAGGCTAGGCAAGTAATGAAACATCATCGATCCATGTCATTTGCCTAGCTGTTTGATCAATTGGGTGAATATCTTTCAGGCCGCTAGTTAAACAGCGATGTTTAGTTAAAAGGCTAGGCTGTTAATTGAACGGCTTATTAAGTTGGCTTAGTCATATATATTTTAAAGACCTATCATGTCCCTTTAAGAAATGAGGCTTGTGGCGTCTTTTGCCTGGTCCTACAGATTGCCTATAGCCTCCATATGGGCCATTTGAAATATTATTATGGCTTATACTTTTTTTAGGCACGTGGCCATTTACTTGCCAAAACAGATCCACTGGGGCTGACCTTTGCGGCCAGATGGCTTTTGAAAGCCCAATCGGCACCTGTTGACCTAAAAGGAGTTAATTGTAAGCTCGTTGCAAGAGAACTTGGGACTATTTTAGGTAAATACAAAATAAAGTAATTTTGGAAATTAAATATAAAAAATATTCAAGATATTCACCCTATAATAATTTTTATTACGGAGCATTGTTCTACAACAACCAGGTGTTTTTTTTTTAATAAACTATAGCGTAGAGTGCGTACATAATAAATTCACCCGTTACCTCTTCAAGAGACTATGTTTTTTTTTATGGAATCTCGCTATTGTGTTGCGTTTGCGTTACCGCGCACTAGCGCAAGGGCGTCTCCGCGCACACTCCTACTTGGTTAGCGAAGCGCCACTGTTCTTATTTAAAACCCCGACTCTGTTTGTTCTGAGAGGCAGGCTGTTTGTAATGTATTATTTAGTTATGATTCCAAATAATTCACAATTTTTGTGAATATATTTAATAATTTTTTTGTAGACAATATCGGTGTAAGTGTTATAAGTTATTGTGTTGTTCTATCGTATTAGTAGTAACTGTTAATATTTATTTGTAAAATAAATAAATACTTTTAGGCGATGAACATATGGATATGACATTCGAACTACCTCACAGAACATTTATCGGAGGCAAAGAGGAGTCATTGACGTTGAGGTATCTACATCTTTAGTTCTATAAACAAACTCAAAATTCAAAACTCTCGTTAACTCTCTTAATTAATTAATAAAGCTTTTTATAAATATGACGATTATTTAAATGATCCTAATACTTGGTTTGCTCCAGTTAAAAAAATTTTATGACTTGGCGATTAAAACGAGTGGCGGAGAGTTTCTTGACAGTTCTTCTTGCCCGCTCTACGCGCTTGACTTGCGAACGGGTAGTAACAGCTGTAAATTTAGAATCAATTTAACATCTTTTCTATTGACGTTCATAAGTGTACTTGGTAACTTATATTAATAAAGTTATTTTGAGTTTCAGTTTATACGTTTTAATAAAAGTTGGAGCTGATAATGACTGCTGAAAAGTAGTCAAAACGTGGCGTTCCTTAACTAACTTAATTCACTATTTCCTCTTAAGTAATTCAATGTATTTTTTTTTAACGTTAAAAATGAAGGAAATCTTTGAAAATAAGTAAACTTTATTTGATTATACACTAGTTGCACCCGCAGACTAAGTTTCGCCTTAATTTGATTTTATTATTAACCCTACTTTTTTTGGAGCTACAAACCAGAATATGTAACAATATAAACTGTTCGGTTTTACGGAATAAATATCTAAAAAAAGGAATTTCACATCTCTTCTAAGAATACTAAAAACTAAAAATGGTGATAATTTAAATTTCAATACATCACAAAACTTTAAAAATTTCGAAGCGATAAATCAAAAAATCACCCCAAGAAACGGTCCAGCCGTCTTACGGAATAAATGCCTAAGTACTAGATTTTTTTCGATAGTTTTGCGCTTAGCAACATATTTGGCGATTCATTTTTATTTATATATAGCTTATATAATACGAACGTGTGTTTCGTTAAAGGGAAATCATCTGTCGTCTAGAGAAGGTATACTGTCAGTCAATAGGCGTGGAGTACATGCACCTATATGACCCGGACAGTCTACAGTTTATCAGGGAACGAATGGAAGTACCCGGTTGCCTCGAAAAGACTGTTGAAGAGAAGCGTCTAATTATGCGAAGATTGACAAAGGCCGTCTTGTGAGTCCTTAAAAATAATAATTAAATTACTTTATTTGACTCAAAAACATTACATTTTGTACTTACATTTAAAAGATTGTAAACATGCACTAGGCTACGAATCGTTGAGATACAATATTCATTGTGGTTAAACTTACCTATATATAAATTACTTATATGAGCACTAGCGTTTAAACTAGGCCTAGCCTGTATCTTAAACGCCTAGTTCCTTCCAGTGTAATTAAGAAATTGGTTAAGTTGTTTGTCATTAGATGTTTATTCATGTTTATTTTTTATTAAACTAAATGAAGGTAGAATCTATTGATCCTTGGATCAGTCTTTTTTTTTTTAGAACAGATGGCCAACGGGCTGGAGGCTCATCTGATGGTAAGTGATACCGCCTATGGACACTCTCAATGCCAGAGGGCTCGCGAATGCGTTGTCGTCCTTTTAAGAACTGGTACGCTCTTGAAGGACCCTAAGTCAATTGGTTCGGAAATATTTCAGTGGGCAGCTGGTTACACATAGTGGTGGTGCGTGGCTATCTTAATTACTATAATTAATTATTAATTAAGCAATATTTTGTAAATACTGAAAAACAAAAATGGATGCGGTGTTAATTTTGTATAATATATTGTATAATATATAACAATTGTTTTCTGTTCCTAAGAATAGCTATTTAGGTGTTACAGGTTTGAAAATATGATAGCATTAATTTTCCATTTTCAATTTCAAAAATTCCTTATTTCGTTACACAAAAATTTATAGTGGTACGTTTCCAGTGTAAATTATTTCTTGGAATGAAACAAACTTTTAAAACTAAACACATTTTTAAAGCCGTTAAAGATGAGTGGCGCTACAACCTCTTTTAGGTCTTGGCCTCAGATTTCTGAATCTGTTTCATGATCATTTTTAAATCTAATAGGCAAGTAGGTGATCAGCCTCCAGTGCCTGACTTTTTGGGACTAAGACATGTCGGTTTCCTCACGATGTTTTCCTTCACCGTACGAGCAAATGAGCATAGAAAGTCCATTGGTGCACAGCCGGGGATCGAACCTACGACTTCAGGTATGAGAGTCGCACGCTGAAGCCACTAGGCCAACACTGCTCTTAAATAACTTATAAAACAGATAAAACTAAACTTGTAATGTTTCGAAAGGTTAACTAAATTTAACTATGAGGTAAACTACCTGGGTACTATGCAATATTTAGATTAGATTAGATAGGGCACACATGAAAAGGACAATATTTGATACATGCCTGTTACCTTGCTTGCTGTATGGCTGCCAAACTTGGACCTTTACAAATAAAATAAAACAAAAAATTAAAAGTAACCAAACAGCAATGGAAAGGAGTATGCTGAAAATTAGGAAAATACACAAAATTAGGAGCGAAGAAATTCGTCAAAAAACCAAATTAACTGATGCTCTCAGGCACGCACTCTTACTCAAATGGAGATGGGCTGGACACATCTCACGATACCGAGACAGAAGATGGACCATTGAAACCACACGATGGAAAGGACCCATGGGGAAGAGAAATGTTGGTCGACAATTAAGACGGTGGGCTGATGATATAACACACGTCGCAGGAAACGACTGGATACAAATAGGCAGAGACAGGGAGTCATGGAAAAGGATGGAGGAGGCCTTTACCCAACAGGGATCCAAACCTTGTACATAAATAATAATACTAACGGTAATTATAAGTAACCATTTTAAATTTAAGCAACTAAGTAGTACTAACAACATTGTAAAACATAAGCAAGTTTTGGAATAAATGGCTTTATTATTATTATTATTATTATTAGATTAGATAGGGCATAATAGCCAACATTTAGAATTAAGAGAAACTAATTAGTAGTTATGACTAAAAATAAATGGGGCAGCATCGAGAATAAAAGAGTGGACGGCAAGCAATCACAGTAGGAACCCGCTCACCCGCTAAGGCTTGCGCGAGCATCGGTCACGCGGCGCACGCGCAGTCTCATTGGTAATGATATATTTTGTCAAAGTTATAAAAAAACTATCTTACTTTAGCTTAGAGAAATATTTCGCAACAAAATGGCCAGCAGAGAAGCGATTCGGACTTGAAGGTGGAGAGAGTATGATTGTCATGCTGGAGGAGATCGTCGACTCCAGCACAAGACTTGGAGTGGAGTCCATCGTCATGGCTATGCAACATCGAGGTACTTTGATATACATAAAACAATATATGTTAAGTGCATATTTTATTAGTTAGTCGGATTAGTTATGTACTTGAGCATTATTCTTTTATTTCGCAGGCGATGAAAGATTATGTTGTTTTTAATATTTAAAAAAAATCTTATATATGAGTCTTTGACCTGCATCAATCACATCTAAGGTTTAAAGGTACGATTGCACCAAATTAGCGTGCAGCACATTTGTTTACAAACATTTTGTGCAGAACACGCAGGTATCGCGTTTGGTTTCTGTCTGCACTGGAAATGCTATGTGTAACTTTTGTGAGCACACTTGTTCACTGAGAAGATTTTCTGACGACAGTTGCTAATATGAACGGGCAGGAAAACGTTGTGCTTTGTGCTACAGCCTGTGTGTTATTATGTTCTGCACGCACAATTAAATGTTTTCGCATTGGTAGCGAAAACAAGATTGAGTTCGTGAACGAGTGAGTGCGCGTCGACATGAGTCCACTACTTGTACCGTGTGCGCACACACAAGTGCAGTTGTGCGCGAACTTTGCGGAATTATTCACACACAATTTGTTGAGGTTTCAAAGTCAAAATTCATTTATTTATATAGGTAACACAATGTACACTTATGAACGTCAAAAAAGAAATATATATTAAATGCTTCTAATTTTACATTTACTGCCAGTTCTCAAACGGTTACGGCTTAGAACGGAAAAAAAGAACTGGCAATAAACTCTCCGCCACTCGTTTTTATTGCCAAGTTTTTTGTTTTACCAACGTTTATAAGGAACTGCAACCAATACACCATGTTCCACATAACATCTTAAGTAATAAATAATAATAAAATAAATTAAAAACAATGATTTGTCCTCTATCAGCACGAGGCATGGTGA
Organism: Pieris macdunnoughi; assembly: GCA_905332375.1. Taxonomy (NCBI): domain Eukaryota; kingdom Metazoa; phylum Arthropoda; class Insecta; order Lepidoptera; family Pieridae; genus Pieris; species Pieris macdunnoughi. Next base: position 999,868 of record CAJOBZ010000014.1, on the reverse strand, counting down.
AATAGGAGCACGCACTTACATTCGCGTAACATCACCGCATACACGAATTCAAGTACGACCAATCACCACAAGTAGCACCCGTTCACGAGCATGATATGTTGCTTGAGTGAGTCGACCAAAACCAACATTTGTGCCTTACGCTGTGCAACAATGTGCCGCACAGTTCAGCACACTAGTGGAATCGTACCTTAACACCTACTTTCCCCCTTAAGAAAATAATGATCTTTCAAAACACAGTTCACTAATCAGCGGTCTTTTAAACAACCAATGAACAATAATATGTTTTTAGGCCGACTAAATATGCTGGTAAATGTGTGTCGTAAGCAATTGACTGACATCTTCGCACAGTTTAAGCCAATGGAACCTAAGGAACCTGTACGTATTCTGTAGAATGAACATACCATACAGTGGTACCTCGATATACGAGTGCCCTAATTTTCTTGTACAAAAACAACTGAGGTGACGTTTTGGGTGCTGGAACAGTTTAATGTCATTTCAATTAATTTCAATGGGGAAAATTGCTTTGAGATACGAACAACGAGGTTTACGCATAAACTCGTATGTCGAGGTACCAATATATATATATAACACAGTTACAGGGCACATTTAAATAAAGATTCTACGATATAGAAGCGATTAATACATTATTAACAACTGCAGACACCGACCATCCTGTTCAGAAGCTCTTTAAACTTCGAAAAAATTCGCTTTTACACCCCATAGAAAAGTTTTATTAAATTTATTATGTTTCGTTCAGGGTTCTGGTGACATCAAGTACCATTTAGGTACATATATACATCGTTTTATTCGTAAAACGAATCGCTACATTAAAGTATCGATGAGCTGCAATCCATCACATTTGGAAGTCGTGTCACCTGTTGTTGTCGGCAAGACTCGTGCAGAACAGTTCTTCAAAGGAGATAATAATGGTGATAAGGTGAGGCCTGAAAGATGGCAGATCAGTAAGATACTTTGGGGATACCTCTTGGGGATTCTTTATTATCTTCTTCGTTCTACGAGATTAGTCTGAGTTATTGTGGGTTGTCACTTGAGTCATGGGATTTATTTCCGAGCCAATTCGACGTAGGGTCCTTCAAGAGAAGAGCGTACCATTTATTAAAAGGCCGGCAACGTACTTGTGAGCCTCCTGGCAATTACTGTCCATGGACGGTGGTATCACTCAACATCAGGTGAGCCTCCTGCTACTTAAAAAACAAAAATATATTTAAAAACGGACTGTGCTTGTTGTCATGGTAAAGATGCTTCAAAGAATTGGTCTACGGTGAATAATGATAATGGATTGTGAACTCGACTGGAGTATCGTTAAATATGACCCAGAACTGGAGTATCGTTAAGTAAGACCCAGAATCTTCAGCTTTACGAGCCCGTGCGATTGCTTTCTAATTTAGGGCATAGGAATGGAAATTTGCTTTGACTAATAATTGCTATGCGACTTCAATACAAAGAGTCCAGTCGTGAGTTTGCCCCCATTGAATGCTGCGATATTGTTGGCTACTATTGTGAGGAGTTAGCACTGTGCCTTCTTAAGTTCTCGTGTCATTTTCGCACGCGTATATCCTTTCTATTGTCATAAAACAAAAGTTTTGAGTCAGGCTTGAATGAAATGATGCATGCGTAAAATGCTTGAGATATTTAAATTTTGTTGTTAATAATATATAGGTGATGGCTATAATCATGCACGGAGATGCAGCCTTTGCTGGACAAGGAGTCGTTTATGAGACTATGCACCTCGGTGAACTACCAGCTTTTACAACTCACGGCGCTATACACATTGTGTGTAACAACCAAATTGGGTATACCACTGACCCCAGATTTGCTAGAAGTTCTCCATACTGTTGTGGTAAGTTATTAGGGAGAGTTCAAGTATTAAGTCACGCAATTTTTGGAGATTCTTGACCCCATGTGTGTGTAAAACGTTTCGTGACCACCCAGTGACTCTTTATACCTAAAAGTTACCATTGTGTGGTGTAAAGTACCGGAAAGTCGAAAATAATATTAACAATAACGCGTAATTCAATCCCCGCCAAAAATCGTAACGTTTTACAAGAGGACTCGCTGGCTGACTAGCTGGCACCAATGCCAGCTAAAGAATAAAATATAATTGCAGTTAATTTGATGTATTGTTCGTCACATTGAAATATTTATTGTTTTTGTATTATGTCACTTAAGTAATTATTTAGATTTACCTTTTTGTAGTAATAAAATACGTAGCATTTAATTTTGTATTGCCCTCAAATGGGTCAAATTTGTCCCTTTTTCGGTGGAGAACTTTTTTAGTAGCAACACTTATGAAATGTCAGAATTCTACGGAATGAAAAATCGAAGTATAATGTATTCTTTCAGACGTAGCGAAATGCGTGAATGCGCCAGTGCTCCACGTGAATGGTGATGACCCTGAAGCAGTGGCCCATGTGGCTCGCTTAGCCATTGAGTACCGGTGTCATTTCAAGAAAGACGTGGTTCTGGACTTGACCTGCTATCGAAGGTTTGGGCATAGTGAAGAGGATGAGCCAATGTTCACGCAGCCCTTTATGTATAAGAAGATACGCTCAATGAAAACTAGTAAGACTATTTAAATAAATAAAATAAATAAAATAAAATAAAAATAGCCTTTATTCGAGTACACTATAACTACAGTAAGTCTATGTCTTTTAAGTTTTACACTTGTACTCGACCTCCGATGGAGTGAAGGCCTCCTCCAGATTCTTCCACTTATCCCTATTTGATGCGACAATTTTCCAGTTTTTTCCCGCTATCCCTTTTATATCGTCTTCCCAAGTTTTCGGTGGGCATCCTCTCTTTCTTCTTCCCACTGGGCCCTTCCAAGTAAGGGTCTTTTTGACCCATCTGCCATCACAAATGCGGCCAATGTGACCGGCCCATTTCCATTTTAGCCTTTTTGTATAAGTTACAACATCTTTTATTTTTGTACGACTTCGTATCATCTTGTTTTTTATTTTGTCTTTAAGCTTCAATTGAAGAATGGAGCGCTCCATAGCCCTATGGCATACTCCAATCTTTTTTATTAACGCCTTGTTAAAAATCCAGGTTTGGCATCCGTATGACAAACATGGAAGTATGGAAGACTATTTAACAATGATAAAGATATAAGTTTGTTTCCATCGAGTTGGAGATGAACGCTTCACGAACAACACTCTTTTGATATAATGTATGCGTAAATCTTTATACAATTACTGTGTCTAATACAACATTTAAACGTAATTATTTATATTGGTTTCCTAGCTGTCTCCGCGAATTTCGTTTCGCTTTAATGTTTTTTTACTTATCCTACCTTTTTACCTTTAGCCTACCAACATGTGGAACATTTGCTACCCTATTTCAAATTTTTCTATTCATAAAAACATTGGTGTGTTGAATTGGTGCATCCGATCGGACGGTTAATGAAAACATCGTGAGGAAATATTTTGCGTATCCATTGTTTTTTTAGCTAGATAACGGACGAGGCTCTGGCGACCGAACAGTGGCCCTATAACCACACACCTGCCCTGCGATTCTGTAACTCACTTTTCGAACTCACACAGTGGTTTTCGCATCGGCGGTCGCTCTCAAATCAGTCGTGAAGCAGTCATCTTATGAAAAGTGAGTTACAGAATCGCAGGGCTGATCCGACAACGGATTAGTAGAGGCTACAGCGACCTTGGGAGGAAATAATCCCTTAAAAGTCTGGGGCAGAAGGCAACGGGAAACCACTGCTCAATATTTTTCCGTAGTAGTCAGTAATCATGAAAAAATCTAATAAAACCACGGCCCCGAGTTCCTGGCGTCCCTTTGATGGGACAGGGGTGCGAAGAATCTCCAGGTGTAATAGAAAAACTCTAAGTTTAAGTCTCTGTTAATAATAGCCAGTGCTAGGCCTTACACATTTTTATTACAATAGTATACAGCATTAATACCAATTTTTTTTTTTAATAAACATGAAAAACATTTAAATGACAGTTGATCAAATATACGGCGAGCGATTGAAAGCTGAAGGGGTGGTGAATGACGCTGATATCAAAGGCTGGGAGAAAGAATATATGGACACGTTGAATAAGCACTTTGAACTTGCCAAGAAGGTCACTAAACTGAGTATCATGGACTGGATTGACACGCCGTGGACTGGGTTCTTTGAGGCACGAGATCCAAAGAAGGTATGCTCTGTGAACAATATGTATTACAAATGATTTTTGTTTAACAACGATAGAACTGTCTAATATTTTTTCCCGTTTTTCTACATTATGATAAAATTAAATATAAGTTAGACCAACATTCAGTATTTGTTTGTTGTCTCTCATTACCAAATTATATTATTTTCTTAACTAAAAAGATTTATCAAATTACTTCAGATGTAAATTATGACCTTTTTGTGTGGCCAAGAAGTCTCAAAAGAGGCTCGATTGGTACACGTACATGGGGAGTGCTTATACCGGCGTTAACACGGAAGTAAATTTTGGGTGTGGCAGGGAAAGAATGAAAGTTGAATAAATGCCGTGAAAATGATAAGTAATAAATAACGCAACGGTATGCATTGGTGGTTTGGCCAAAAGGATAAATTAGAAGCGGTTAGCAAGTAGAATATAGAGCAGTGTTGGCCTAGTGACTTGCGAACTGGTAGTAAATGTAAATTTACGATTAATTTAACTTGACGATTCAAAAGTGTACTTGGTTACCCACTTGAATAAAGATATTTTGAGTTTGAGTTTGAGTTAGTGGCTTCAACGTGCGACTCTTATCCCTGAGGTCGTAGGTTCGATCCCAGGCTGCTCACCAGTTTTCTACCGCATTTAACTTTCGCTCGAACGGTGAAGGAAACATCGTGAGGAAATCGGCTTGCCTTAGATCCAAAAAGTCGGTGTGTGCCAGACACAGCTGATTACCTTCTTCCCTATTAGATTGGCAAATGATCATGAAACAGATATAGAAATCTAAGGCCCAGAACTAAAAAGGTAGGATATAAAAGGCAACCGTGGATGGTGAAATCGGGTTGTTCAAGCCTTGTTGTTGGTGAAATCGGGTTGTTCAAGCCTGGATTGGTTCAGGATGTACTAGAGAAAGGACTAGTACCCACCAACGATAATATAAACTATAAACCATAGAAACAGGCTTATATTTGTATTGTTTTTCATAGTCTCAATGTTTTCCCAGATCGAAGACACCGGAATCAGCGAAGCAACTATATCAACGATATCAAAACACTTTTGTAAACCGCCGGAGCCCTGGGCCTTCGAAGTACACAAGGGTATTAATAGAATTCTACTAAACAGAGAGAAAATGGTAAATATCTACTCGATCCTTGTTTGTTTTATTAGGATATTGCATTTATTTATTAAAGTACATTGTATAATGCATTTTCTATTGCATCGTTTCTCAAGCGGGTAGGTACTCGAGTTTGTTTAAAAAAAGGGTTAGTCTGTTGAAAAATAATAAATACAAACTACATATAGGTAAAAAGATTCGTTAAAAATTACGCGCTATGTACACATTATTATAATGTTACAGTGACGGGGTCGCAAGACTTTTTTCTTAACTTTTTGGCTTTTTCGTGGGTCGCGACCTAAAAATGGTTGAGAAACTATGTTCTATAGTATACATTACAATCTATTTACTTAAAATACATGACAATTACGGTGAATATGAAGATACAGAAAATTCTAAAAATATTACACTTTACAAAGTTTAATTTTTACCAGTAATTTCCTATTCAAATATTTGATCGCTTAACAATGCGGATAGGCGCTACAAAATATCGAATATCAAGAACGATGATACAAATCATAAAAAAGAAGCTGTAAAATAATTAAAATTCTATTTTAAAGGTAAAAGACGGTATTGCTGACTGGGCAATGGGAGAGACATTGGCGTATGGATCGCTCTTGAGGGATAAAATACATATCAGGTTTACGGGCGAAGATGTGGAAAGAGGGACGATGGCACATAGGTTTGTTTAGAATTCGCAAATAGTCGTCATAATTAGTGTATCAATGAAGAACACATTTCTTACAGTATAAACGCCACTTTTGTTTGCTAAACTTTGATGCGAATAATCAATAAACTCAGCATCTCTTTGGAACTACTCTAAATCAGTTTGATAATTAAGAATAGTTTGAGAGGGAGTGATTACTGTTAGTCTATGCGGGAAGAGGACCGTTGTGAGATTGTTATAGTTCCACAGATCTTAATATTTAATATGAAAAAATAAAAATGAATACAAATAAGAATTATACTACTTTATATAAATAGTACGCCAGCAAAGAAAACTCTATTCCTACTGTATTTATGTTTGTGTGCGGTTTGACTTTGCGTCTCGCGCTTTTTCACAGACCCCACAAAAGCAAAAAGGGGAAAAGTGTTGAAGCCCCCCACTTTAGTAACAACCAACGCACAATCTCTACATTTTTATAATCTGTGTCGAGTTTAAGATCTTTTCATACTGCTTAAATATACTACGTTTATTTTAATGTAAGAGGAGGCTCACATGATGTTAAGTGATACCGACGCCCAAGGACACTCACATTGCCAGAAGGCTTGCAAGTGCGTTGCCGGCCTTTAAAAAATTGATACGCTCTTTTCTTGAAGCAATATTTTTTTATATTTGACACCTAGACTGTCATCGGCAAAACCCAGATAAGATTTTATTACCAGGCATCACGTATATCACCACCAAGGAGTGGACGGCGCGACGCATAGAGTCCTTGACACTTTGTACCCTGATCAGGCAGCATACAGCTTACACAACAGTTCACTGTCGGAATTTGGTAAGTCAGAAATATTAACATTAAACTCAGTAGTTTGAAAATGTTACTATGTTGTATATCTATATATATATAAATGTAATGTTGGTTTGTGTACGCTTTAAAAACTCGTAAAGTTCTGCACCGTAAAGCTGCTTCGAGCTGAAATTTTAGTTTGATATATAATCCACATCAAGGATTGCTTTTATCTATTAGTTTTATCATTTTTTTTCCACAAAATTAAACTCATATGAAATGTTGAAATGTTTCTTTGTCTTGTTTCTCATTTCTCAACCATTCAATCACAATGTGCCACAGCGATACGTGGCAGGGAACAGCTAGTTAAATAAAATAAAATATTATATATATTCATTTTATACTTCATCTAATTAATAAACATGAAAGAACGGAACATAAAAGAACTGACGGTCGGTGAGTCTAGCTTGAAAAAGATACCAGACGGGACAACGAAATCAGAAGTTGTAACTCGTAACTCGTAGCTAAAGTCATTTCGGGAGGCCTAATTCAGGGAAACTTTTTAATGACAACCTTGCGATTCTGTAACTCACTTTTCGAACTCACACAGCGGTTTTCGCATCGGCGGTCGCTCTCAAATCAGTCGTGAAGCAGTCATTTTATGATTTGGCATTCTGATAAACTATAAACTACAAATTCCCACCTCTTCAGAATGCCAAATCATAAAATGACTGCTTCACGACTGATTTGAGAGCGAAAAAATCTAGATAAACTTTCTTTCAGGTATCCTAGGCTTTGAAACCGGCTACTCATACTCAAGTCCAGCCTTATTAACGATATGGGAGGCGCAGTATGGAGACTTTGCGGATACTGCACAGCCAGTCTTTGATACTTTCATCTGCAATGGCGAGAGCAAGTGGGTCTGTCAGTCTGGCCTCGTTGTTCAACTGCCGCATGGGATAGATGGCGCTGTAAGATATTTTGCTGTTATACGATTAATTTCGTATTTAAATAATTTACAGAGTTTTTTTGGGAGTTCACCAGTGAGTATGTTAGATTTGCTGTGTGCACGTAATGGATAATCTCTAAAAGTTTGCGATTTTAATTGCTCCAATATAGCTTCATTATCAGTGATAACATAAGCAAAATGGGAGAAAATTATTTCACTTTGAAAGCTTCCTGCTAACTTATGCAAGTTTTTTGTCTTTTATTTTTATAAAATCATTTAATAATGAGATATATGAGAATACATATATGTTAAGCGTTGTACACAGTCTAATGAAGACATGATTCTAGGGTCCAGAACATTCCTCTGCTAGGGTTGAGAGATACCTGCAGCAAGCTGATGATGACGAAGATTTAATTCCAGATCTCGATGAAAAGGATATGGCATGTTAGTATGATTATAATAACAATAATTATATCTTTATGTGTAAGATATATTATAATTTATAACTAAACAAGTACTACACAAGACAAGATTTCGAGAGCTTTATTATACGACTCAAAATACTAAACATTGTAAGGCAGTAATTACGTTGAATATTGTGAAGTCACATTATGTTCGTAAAGAGTCTTATATAGATATATGTTAATCTTTATACATAGATCAAGTTTTGAAATTTCTGCGTCTATTGGAAAGTTCCTTTAAAGAATTGCCGGTTTCCTTGCGATATTTTCCTCATTATTAACTTGATTAATTTCTTCTTTAGGTGCTACTTAAAGGTCGTTTAACAACTTAATTAGTATCTTGCACCATCTAAAAGCTCCTCTAGATTATACCAATCCACTCACGTTGAACCACCTCCTTTGTTCTAACCCGGTCCATCATTAAAGCTACAACAAGTCGTGTGTTACCAAAACATGTCCGAGATATGGACTATCCGTATTTTAAATCGGCTAAACTTTCGTGTCGTAACGAAACTGAAGGCAGGATTCGTTCATTCGTCACTATTTGGATTGAGCTCATGTGAAGAATGCGATGGTAACACCACATCTCAAAAGCTTTGAGGCGTCAATGTGGAACTTGATTAACACACGACCATAACATTAAGTTCCCTATAGTATAGCGTGGTATGTAAGTTTAATCACTAAACGAGATCTTTTCGTCTTCTAGTGAAACAGCTTCGTGCGGCAAATTGGATTGTGTGTAATGTGACATCACCAGCCAACTATTTCCATCTGATTCGACGCCAGATCGCATTACCTTTTAGGAAACCAGTTATTTTGATGACTCCAAAGGTTGGCCTGAAGCATCCCTTCTATCGGTCACCCTTTAAAGACTTTTTACCAGGGACTAGCTTCCAAAGGTTTGCTTATTAATTATTTATTTATAAGCAAAGTTAAAGCTAACACATATCTATATTATATAAGAAAACACTTAGGCAATATAGAAAGCCAAAACAGACTACATTGTTAAAAATAAAATATATGAAACAGATGATATACGTACATTAATAGACCAAAACCGCACAACTGAAATTATTGTATTAAACAAACGACAAGTAATACTTAATATTTAAAAGAACTATATTTTTGAATAGTACATTATATTAATGCCTAGAATTAGGACTAAACGTGTATCCTTTTCCGTAATTTATAATAATCCTAACAATAAATCAAGTACGTAGTTGTATATTATGTTATATAGAAATAATGTCTTACAATAATCCTATATCCATGTATCCAATGATCATAAAAAGTGAAGGCGCATTTTCTTACTATTTTTTAAATAACATAAATGAAAATAAAGAAATAAAAAGATGGTGATAAGAGAATAGAGGCAAACTGAAGATAATAAACTACTGAAAGAGCCCATGTCCACAGGACACGCTGAACACCAAAACCGGACATCTGATGTATTAGTCTTAGGTGTCAGTATTAAGCCAGCCTATATTAATAATTAATAATTATATTATTATTATTATCTAGTAACATACTAGTGCTACGTACACCTGTGTAGTACTTTTTGGCATTTGTATAATAAAAATATTAATATTATATCGTAATTATGTCCTCAGAGCGATAGGCGACACGGGGCCAGCGAGTAAAAATCCCAAGGAAGTGAAAAAGTTAATATTTTGCTCTGGAAAAGTGGCAATAACGATTGACGACTTGCTCAAAGAAAAGAAACTGCAAAACAAGATTGCCGTCTGTCGGATAGAGCAATTATATCCGTTCCCCTACGATTTAGTCCTGAAAGAGTTTTGTAAATATGACTGTGCGAAGGTGTTCTATTGCCAAGAGGAGCACAAGAACCAAGGGCCCTGGCTGTTTGTTAAGGTTCGGCTGGAAAACCTGTTTGGAAAGAAAATTGGGTAAGGCTTCCCCCGGGAACTATTTTTACGTCAAATGTTTCATCCTTTTTTATATTTCTGTCACATGGTCACTCTATTGTACGAATGGCCTAAGCATTAGCCAGTTCATTAAATTTTGTAACAATTGCTACGGCTGAATATCTTTCAGGCCGCTAGTTAAACAGTGCTGTTTAGTTAAGACCCTATCCCAGCACGAATTGCTGTTTCAGTGTCTCGGGGTGGACTGCGGGGCGCAGTGGGGAGCTGGAGCGCTGAGGCGCGCCAGCCCGTAATAACATTTAGTTATGTAAAACATTAAATTAATGTAATTTTATCAATTTTTTTTCTGAAATGGATGGATGGACTTGGCTTGCGATAAAATATTTCGAGTAAATTTCAAAATCATGTTCTATATACATTTTCGTCATAAAATGAATTCAAAGTGTCAAAAATTGGCTATGTTTGGATTTATTTATCGAGCGAAGTTTTTTAAATCGTGTATCGATATTTCAAAATGGATACATAAACTACTCAACTCCAGTCTCCACCATATATTTTTATCATTCTCCCTTCAAGTACTTCGTACTTCAAGAAACGATGACGAAAAATGGAAAGAAACAATGTCCTTTTTTGGAGTTTGGCGACCAGATAGGTCCTTAAGCTGTTAATTGTACGGTTTAAGCTAGTTGGCTACGATATTTATATTGTTTCATGTGATGCGTTTATTATTATTTTCAGGTGCATATCTCGGCCAGCGAGTTCCGCGTCAGCAACGGGTATTAAGTGGATCCATGCCAAGGAGTTAACTGACCTTAAAAACAAAATAATTGAACTTTAATTATTTGTTAAAAACTGTTTGTGATGCAAATGTTTTGTTTTTGTTTGAGATGTATGGAATATAGGGTGTATATATAAGTGTTTAGTTAAGATTTAATGTAATTATGTGTTGCGAAAATCATAGGGTGTATTATATTAGAACCGTTCAATCAACCCCCTAGCCTCTCAACCTAAAAAAAAAAAAGGCCCGGGGGAAACGGGGCCCCCCCCCCCCCCGGGGGGCCCCGGGGGGGAAAACAAAAAAGCCCCCCCTTTTAAGGAGGGGGGGGGAAGGGAGGGGGGGGGGGGAAAAAGGGGGGGAGGGGAACCCCAAAAAAAATTTAGGGGGGGGGTTGGAGGGCTAGACTCCTTCTATATTTTGCTGTTTTATCTTATTTAAAATATTTTTTTGTAGTTAGCCAGATGCATGGAAGTAATAGCAGTGTGTATTATAATTAATAGAGCTTATCGCAGATTCTAAATGTAATTATTGTGTCAATGTTTGGTTTCGCAGGATAGCGGACATAGGCATTAATTAGCCGTGCAATTAAGGGTTTTCGAGCCTAGATGACGTTACTCAGGAGTTGTATTGATGGGGTAAAATTAGTAGCTCTCTTATTACTTAACAAAAAAAAAAAAAAAAAAAAAAAAAAAAAAAAAAAAAAAAAAAAAAAAAAAAAAAAAAAAAAAAAAAAAAAAAAAGGGGGGGGGGGGGGGGAAAAAAAAAAAAAAAAAAAAAAAAAAAAAAAAACAAACACCCCCCCCCCCCCCCCCCCCTTTTTTCTTTCCCCCCCCACGCCGGGGAAAAGGGGGAAAACCAAACCCCAAAAGGCAAAAAGGAAACTGCAAAGGAACGAAAGAAATTGGAGGGTAGTAAAAAAAATTTCGGTGGCCGGGCCCTTTTTGTGTTTGCGCGCCTGTGCCCCGCACACTTCGCACATGGGCGCCGGCGCCGTGTAACTAACGGCCTGAAAGATATTCAGCCGTAGCGTTTGTTACAACATTAAAGCCTTTCGGTAAAAACTCACTACACATTCTACAACTAGGTTTTTACATTTTTATTTTTATTTAATTAAAAAGAAATTCCTTGTCTATTGCCAACCAATTCTTATTATTTGGCCGTGTACATCTACGTCAGACAATTAAATTTCATTTAATTAACTGAAATCGATCTTAAAACGTAAATTTCCTTAGATGCCCGTTTTTGTTTATTAATTTATTCATAACTAAAAGAGTTTTCTTGTTAGAAAAAGCTACTGTAGTATCTATATTATATTAATATAAATTATAGATATAAATATAAATTTAGCATTACCAAACGTACTTCAAAAGTGTTCATTATCTAAATGAATTAACATCTAACATTAATAAATAATAGTTAGTGAAACAGTACCTAGAATATTAAATAAAAACATACATTTCTAGCATACAAAGCCAATAGTAATACACTGGCACCATTTTAATGTACTGGTGTGCATAATAGTGGTTACTGTGTATTACAATCTAGATTCTAGACTAATATAAATATATAAATCGTCCCAGCGGATGTTCGAAATTTAAATTAAATATTATGTATTTTTGAATACTGATGCAAATCGTGAAATTCATCTAACATTTTTATGCAGTTTCATGCCGATCTAGTTTACATATAAATACTTCGATATCTTTTAGTTTTAATGTATACATCGATTTGGGAAAAATACACTGAAAATTGCGGAAGTGTTATATTTTTTCACTCGAGGAGAATTCTCCCTTTAGGTTGGACGAAATGTTTGTCATCCAAGGAATCGTGCGACTCGAATGAATGATGATGGACGTTAGATATTTTTCGTATCAATTCATAATCAGACAATGACCAATTCTACCAAACCTACCTATTTGTTCAATAAAGTAAATAAATAAATAGATTGCACAGTTTACTAGAGGAAATAAATATGGCATAATGAAAAAATAATATAGGTACTTATCGCAAATATTTTCCAGATATTTATGACTGTTTATTTAATAAAAAATATTTTAATTAAATACAAAAATCTGATAAAAATCTTTTGTTGTTATTATTTATCATAATCGGGTTTACCCGCCGATATACTTAGATGTTTTATATCAAAAGACGTAGCTTTCCAGAATATTTAAAATGTAATGTTATGCTGACTTAGAATAATCAAATGACATATATTATTAACAACTTTCTTGAACGAAGTATATTATATTGTATTATTAAGGGTGGTTTACCTTTCGGTGCGGCGCGGGCGGCAAGCGGCATATATATTTTTTTTAAAACTAGCAGCTGCTCTGGCGTTGCACGGCTAAACATTTGTTTAATAATATATTATATTCTATAGCCTAAGTTCAGCAGAGATAGTGTTTCTAATGGATAAAGCATTTTTTTAATCAGTCTAGTAGTTTTGGAGCCTGTTCAATGCAAGCAAACAAATAAACAAATTATTCTTCTTTATAATATTAATGTACGTTAAATAGAAATGGCTTGTAGAAACAGTACGCAAAGTCGAATAGCCCATAAATTCTCATAACTTATTTTCCAGTCGGTTACCACAGCCAAGCCTGAAACATAATTTTATTCCGTGCCTATGCGTAACTTCAATCTTTGAGTTATGACAGCTTATAGCGAGAGTGACTGTTGACGTTCTCTGTACTTTGACGTTTATTATTTTCAGTTTTTCCGAGATTTTCCCGAATTCGCAACTTTTCAACATCTCGTTCTATTTTAAGACGAATGAGTGATAAGACTCTTAATTATTAACTAGATCTATTACTAATGTTGTTTGACATGGAGTTCTTGAACTCGGCATGAGTCCCTCTTTATGAATTATTGTGAAAAGGTTCGGTTTCCGGGACTGCTATAATTTAAGAATATGCAATGGAACTGCAAGTGTTGGAAAGGGCGATGGCTTTGCGTGCTTTTAATGTTGGTGTTGTGCCCTCTCATATTGTGCCAGAAAATCGGTGACCCATATCAAATACTGGGTATACATCGTCGAGCAACATTGCCTGAAATACGCAAGGCGTATAGGCAATTGGCGAAAGAATGGTAAGTGATTAAAATCTTTGTTGTGTCATATATATTTGCAGATCAATTTATAATCAATAAATTCATTAATTAATCCATTATATTCTCAGTCAAGTTAGGGATAAAAGATCTTTAAAGTATTCAACATTTTCAAAAAAAAATCCTAGGCACCCAGACAAGAATGAGGATACAAATGCTGAATCTCGGTTTGTTGAGATCAAGCAAGCATATGAACTGCTATCAGACGCAGAGCGCAGACAGGCATATGATTTATATGGCATCACCAATGAAGATGACCATATGTACAAGCAAAGACATGACTATAGTCAGTATGCAAGGTTTAGGTAAGTAAATTTATCTTTACTTTGAGCGTAACAAATTTTTACATTTACTTATTATGTATTGAATTTGCCATAAAATTAAGTAACCATATTAAAAACTGATTTAGTTGTGCTTTCACAATTCTAGCATGTTTTAAATATTCTGTAGCTAAGCAAATTGATTTATTTATTTTTGGCAATTTTATGTAAATTGCTTTCTTTGACTAATAAAGCTTAGTCAGACAGTTGGAATGTGTGATACGATCCATTTAACAGAAGCATTGAATAAATATTGTTCTTTAAGATATTTTAAGAACAATAAATTTGTAACATCTGCTATATATCTGTTTCTTAAAAGTTTGTTAGCTTATTACTTTTAGGTATTAAACCTTGGTGAAAATTTATTTATTAGATTTAGCTTTAGTTAGCAATACTTTAATTATTCCTTTAGTAATTGATTTTTGGTACTCAAATGACAAATCTAAGAATCTATATCTGTATTTCAGTTTAAGTTCAGTATTACAATTAATGTTTTTTTCAGCAATGATCCATTTGATTTCTTCAGTGCCCATTTTCGTTCACAAGACCAAGATATAACATTGTTCCACAAATTGTCTGTTACTACCAGGTATTTAATTTTTATTACTTACTTTAAAAAAAATATCTTGTGTAAATGT
>CAJOBZ010000014.1:957500-980000 GCA_905332375.1 Pieris macdunnoughi | reverse complement strand
GAGGGATTGGTCGTCGACGATTCGAACCGCTCTGCGTTGAATACGGTCAAGTGGAAGGAGCTGGTACTGGGGAGCCCCCTCCCAGAGGTGAGAGCAGTACTCCATGTGGGGCCGAATTTGCGCTTTATATAGTTGCATATAGTTGCCAGGAGTGAAGTACCGTCTCGCCTTGCTGAGCACACCAAGCTTTTTGAAGGCTAATTTAGCCTTTCCCTCCAAGAGACCAGTTTCGCTGAACGTGGTTCGATATGTCAACGCCAAGTATTCCAATGCTGGCTGTGGCTTTAAGAAGGGTGTTTTCGAAAAGAGGAGTAGCGACAAAGGGTGTTTTTTTTTTCTACAAAATTAGTCCTTAGATTTCGACTAGTTGAGCCATTTCTTTGCAGACCTTGAAAGATATTAAACGTTTTTTTTAATTTACAGAATACATACGTTGGAAGTTCCCATACAGACTGATACATAATTTGAACGATGGCAATGCGGACGCATTTTTGAACGACTTCGAGGACAATAAAGTGAAAGCTCTGATATTTGAGGAAAGACATTTGATTAGACTGCGATATCTGATCACCGCTTTTCATTATCGGGACTGGGTGTCGTTTGCGTAAGTAATTTTCCCATTTCTCTGAAGGTGTCAGTTCGACAGACAGGGACCAGTGACAGAACACCACGAGCTTCATTAGACATAAAGACCTATCCTGCTCAATCGTGACTTTTGTGATTCTTGTATTTTTTATTCTTTTGTATTGCATCGCAATTCATGAATCCGTGATATTAGCTTTAGTTTTTATTTTATGAAAAAAAATTGTTTATTTTGGATATAAGGTTGGTGATTCTATAAGATTTGGTGATGCAATTCTTGCACTTTACCCATGATATAATAACTTTTTTATTTTTATCCTTACTGGGGTTGCCTGGAAGAGATCGCCTGTTAGCGATAAGGCCGCCTGTTGCATCCCTTATAATTTGTATGTGTTATGTTATTTGATTTTCTATAAATGTAACGTGTGTAAATAAATAAGAAGACGGTCTTCGGCCTGGATAAGTAGTGTCCTTTGTCGCGTTCGAAAAGTGCTTTATCGAATATTTCAGCGTGCGACTCTCATACCTGAGGTCGTAGGTTCGATCCCCGACTGTGCACCAATGGACTTTCTTTCTATGTGCGCATTTAACATTTGCTCGAACGGTGAAAGAAAACATCGTGAGGAAACCGACATGTCTTAGACCCAAAAAGTCGATGGCGTGTGTCAGGCACTGGAGGCTGATCACCTACTTGCCTATTCGATTTAAAAATGATCATGAAACAGATTCAGAAATCTGAGGCCAAGACCTAAAGAGGTTGTAGCGCCACTGATATTTTTTTTATTAATGAATAGTTGTAAATTTGGCTTAGCGTTGAATAAAATATTCCCTTAGTAATAATTACAAATTTCAGTTTCGTCGACATATCAGCCCAGAACACACAAAACTTAACTGCTAGATACAAAGTGCAGAGGAATATGGATACAATGGTTCTATTAAAGGAAGATTCATCTGAAGCCGCCGCCACAGTCAGCACCACAGAGATAGCGACACAGACTCTCACACAACTCATAGAAGCTAATCAGATATTGACCTTGCCTCGACTCTCTTCTCAGGTGAGATTTATTTAGGTTTAAAGAATTTTACAAAAAAAACATTGTCACTAGTTAAGTTCGGTGGCGGTTGTTGTATGAATATGATACGTCAAAAATTCATATTACCGAAAGATTCAAATTACCGAGGGATTCAAATTACCGAGAGATTCAAATTACCGAAAGATTCAAATTACCGAAAGATTCAAACTACCGAAAGATTCAAATTCCCGAGAGATTCAAATTACCGAAATATTCAAATTACCGAAAGATTCAAATTCCCGTGATATTCAAAGTTTCCGAGAGATTCAAATTATCGAGAGCCGCTGTACTTTTGGAAATAAATGTCTAACTAAATAAAATGTACAATTTACAGAGCGTTCTAGACACGGTATGTCCAGTGGAGTGGCGTGCCGCCCGGCGTCGTCTATGTTGCGTTATAATAACACGTGACTCGCACGTGCTACGAGACCTACGTCCGCTCGCCAAGCGTGCGCCCGAGCGACTGAGATACGCGTACTTGTATGCGCATAAGCAACCGGAATTTGTTACTGCATTGGCCAATGTTTCCGGTGAGTCAAATTTAATACAATTTGTTTATTATTTTATGATAATTTGTATCATTGGCAAATTCATCTTAACATGACCCTGTACTTCTACCATCGTTTAAAATTCTCATTAATGGATTTAATACTATATTAAAAGCGAGGGTTCCATTGCCTTACAAATATTGTATTTTTTATGACAAAACGCGTTGTATGTGTATGTGTGTGACTATATATTTACATTTATATATATTAAATAACTATTAACCATATTAACTCTCTAGGTATAGACCTCTCGTCAATAGAACACCGCATTGTGGTAATATGGCGGCGTGAAGCGACGAGAGTTCAATTTGAGTGGTTAAACGAATCTTGGCCGAGTTGTGCCAGGTGTGATGATGACCCGACATACCAACAGAGGCTTAATGAGACCACGATAGCGTTGGAACAGCTGGTCAAAAGGCTGCTCAAACCCAATGAAGTGGTGGCTTATGAAGCAAGAGTACAAGTAAGTGAACAAAAACAAGTGCGTGCGTACAAAGTACACATGTCAGAATTGAAACTTCTTTGCAAATTAATTATTACTATGGTTAAAGCCATAATAGATGATCATGTAGCAGTATATGATCACTCCATGTATTTGTATATCTATATTCACACTGTTTGCACACCTATACGTGATAATATAAATAAAAAAGGGTGCGTGTACTTATGTACGCGCGTAAGAAGTTATACTTCTTTGGCATTATTAAAAATAGTTTTTGATTGCATGCAAATAATTAATTACAATTAAATAATCAAAGACTGGAAAAGGAGTCTTTATAGTCAATAGAGTTCAGTTTACATTTGAAAAATTAAATAAATTAATATTTATTATTATTCTCTTACATTAAATGTAACATAAATTCTATTATTATTCGAATGTTGTTTTTAAATTATGTCCAATGCCGTAGCATCTTCCGTGGGCAACTTCATTCTGTTAATTTTGTGTCAGCTCATCAATTTTTCATAACGCGTCTAAAGAAGTATAACTTCAATAAAAAATCTGCGTTTACTGCACAAGACGTTATGCGACGTTTCCATCTAAAGTTCTAATAAACTACTAAACGACTACATCAACCAATATCGTGTATTTTTCTCGATCTCCCTTACTCTCTCAATCTTTTTCACTATAGCTCTCTTCCACCTATCGTTCCATGGCACTGTGCGTGATGCAACGTTCGCCCTTTCTCACTATCTCTCAATCGGTCTCAATCGCTCTCTCCCTTTTTTTCGACAAAAACGCTGCACATCTTCGTGACGATAATATTATTGCGTTTCATCCGTAAACATTTTACCGTCATGCGCCTTAAGAAAGTTCACTTAAAAACCATTGAGAAATCAAATTCTTTCTTTTTTTTACATTTCTACCAATTCGACACGTGTCTCTCACCTTTCTCTTAGTGTGTAGAATGGCTTATGAAATAATATTTTCAGGAATTACTAGACGAAGCGGCAAAAAGTGCGATATGGCGAGCGTTTCTCAAAGTAGGGGAGTGGAGCGAAAGGACAATCCTTGCTTTGAGGACTCAGCACGCGATATCAGCCATATCCGTACTAGCCACTGTCGTATTGGTACTTGCCATTGGATATTTGATGGCGTATCTTATGTGAGTATAGAAAAAGGCCTTTTGAGCTATGCTCGTATAGCGGCATCTGTGAAAACTTACCAAATCTGTGGTACAAACCATAGAGATTGATTGTCTGTGATTGTTTGGCGCCATTATTGCTTGTCAAGTGTCTTTCACACAGTGTTGCTAACTTGGGGGTTTTACCCCCAAATTAAGGTGGATTTAAGATGTTTTTGGGAGGTACAAAACTAAACGCATGATTTTATACAATTTGTATAAAGTCTAGAACCCAACCAATAAACTAAACCAAGGAAATACTCAAAGCGTGGCTACAGACAGCTATTTTATAGTACTTGAATTTTCGAAACGAACATTTCGAAATTTATTAAATCATATCGAAACATTTAAGAACTTCGGAAATTAAACGAAATATTTCTTTTACCGGTTGATAAAAATAATTTGAAATATGATATCCGTTCTTATATATAAAATAATTTTTAGCGAAATTGATTCAATATTATTACATTTTAATTTCAGTCGCGTAGAAGAAGAGTCTGTACAACGTCAAAAACAGGAGAGACGCGACCAAAATGGCGGCAAAAAGGAAACAAAACCAGAGATGAGAATGCACGAACTCAGAGCTGAGAAGTATAATGGACTTGTCAGGTCGGCCATTTTTTATTTTATTGTGTATTTAAATTATAAAAATAAATATAGTTAGTTAGCTCTTCCGGAATGCTCGATCACACCACGCCCTGTTTTTATAACAAGAGTGAGAGGATTTTTCATCTAATATTTGTTATTGTGATTTTTTTATTTTAATTTAAAAATTGTGTACCGCATTTACCATGGAGAGTGTTTAGAGGAGTTGTTCGGACTTAATACCTGCAGCTGAGTCTCATCATCGGACGTCGAGGCAGAATACGAAATTCCACTGATAACCTTGACGTCCATGGTTCCACAACTGAGCCTTTTTTAAGGCAGTTTTCGCCGCGCACCACCACTATGTGGAACCAGCTGCCCACTGAAGTATTTCCGCACCAGTTCGACTTAGGGTTCTTCAAGAGTGTACCAATTCTTCTGGTATATCCGTAGGCTTAGGTGTCCGTTTGCCTGCTGTTGTATAAAAAACAAAAATATTGAAGATATTTTTTTTAATTTCTCTATTTTTAAAACGATAACAGAATACTTCTATGTAACTAAAACGTCACCTTGATGGCTGCTTCCACGGCCCGATTCACAAGACATTTTCTTTTGCGAACTAGCGGGGTTCTTCCCTGGGATACCAATTGTTTAAAGAAAGATCCCACAAAGGCCGGTAACGAACCCACTAAAATGAGTGCCCATGGGTTGCAATGACTGCCCTTTTTGGGCGACCCATTGCCCTCCTAATTTGTTACCTTTTTTTTCTTTTTCAGACTACAGAAGCCGGGTTGCCGGACGATTGTCTTATTGGTGGACATGCAGAGTCGTGTGCAGCTCTTGTCCAAATTTCATAAAATCGTTTGGCCTTATCGCAAGTAAGTAATTATACCAACAGGTTCTAGGTTTGATGCCGGACTACACAGATAGAGCGCAGCCACACGATGCGGTAACGGTGCGGTACGGCGCCGTAGCGGTGCCGCAACGTCATCCTACTAAACCTACGGTTTCCTAGAAAAGCGGTGCCGTAGATATATACAGTGTAAATTCTTTATAACGAATTTCAAGGGACCGAGCATTTTTATTCGTTATAGGGAGGGAAGAATTAATGTATGAGTATTGGGTTCAACCAAATAAAATTAACTCATTTTTATGTTATAGAGAGTTTTTCAATATAACAACTGGCATTATAAAGAGTGAACACTGTATTTCAAAAACTACTGAACCGATTTCGATGAAACTTGGACTGTTCCCTACATACCTGACTCGAATGATTTTGTTAGACACACTTACGAAATTTACAAATAAACATGTTAAGCATAACGTCCTTTTTTCAATGTCGGTTAAAACAGTTTTGAACTTTTATAGGAACAAAACACTAGTGTTCGCGTATCTGTGCGTGGAGCGGGGCGTGGAATGGTTCAGGCGGGTGTTGGAGCTGTCCCTCGGCGGAGGTGCTTTGAGGGTGAATGCTCGCAACTGCGTGGGAACAGTCCTGGCCCTGAACCCGCACAGGAAGTACTTCTGTATCTACCACGCGAAACATCCGGAGTGTGCTAAGCCACATAAGGTATCTATATATATTATCTGTGGATACCACCTTTAAAGCGGGAAAACGTATAATAAAAACAAAATGTGTACTGTAAACTATGATAAAGTTTGTTGCCATGGTTACCTTCCTTTAGGGTCCTTCAAGAAAAGAGCGTACCAATTCTTAAAAGGCCGGCATCGCACTTGCGAGACCTCTGGTAATGTAAGTGACTAGATGGCGGTATCACTTAACATTGTCCTTCAAGAAAAGAGCGTACCAATTCTTAAAAGGCCGGCAACGCACTTGCGAGACCCTCTGGAAATGTGAGTGACTATAGGCGGCGGTATCATTTAACATGGTCCTTCAGAAAAGATTGTTCCAATTCTTAAAAGGCCGGCAACGCACTTGCGGGACCTCTGGCAATGTGAGTGACTATAGGCGGCGGTATCACTTAAGAACTAGGCGGCGGTATCACTTAGCATGGTCCTTCAAGAAAAGATTAAAAAAATGAATGTGAGTGCTAGAAAAAATCCGTATATATATCGATTTAACACATTATAACTAAGACGGACTTGCTTTTTAAGTAATATGTCTCCTACCTTTAAATTGAGTTTGCGCTTTAAGGAAAAGAGACAGCATAAGGAAGTACAAAATAAAACCGAACCAAACCTCCGCTGTCTCTTTTCGACATAGCATAAACACAAGTGACAGAAAGAGACAAACATATTTCTTATAATTGTATCACAAATTCTTAAAAGAAGTTTTTTCATATCGAGGCCAGGTACAAAGTTATCTCTCGATAAGACATTGTAAATTGTTACAGCGAATGAGTCGTATGACCCGTTCCCTTGGCGGTGGCGACATCGACCCGGAGGCTGGGGCCTTCATTGGATTCACAACTGACCCGGATTCCTCTGATGAAGACTCGTACGACCCGCCCGTACTCTTGCAAGGTATGTTGATAAGACGTGTTAACAATATATTGGATTTTAACCTTAAAATCAGATTATTATTTACATTATACATATAGTAAAAGGTTTATTCGCGGTGTGTATGTACCATAAATATGCCGCGAATTCGGAATGGTCATTTATATTATTGTTTGGCATGATATTTCAAGCGATTAGGATATTAAACAAAGTATGTAAGTTCCGACTGCAGCGCCATCTGCCGGGCTGATTTGTGAATCTAAACCATCCATGGCTCTACCTTAACGCATACAAAAAAGATCATTCAAATCGGTCCAGCCGTTTAAGAGGAGTTCAGTGACATACACACGTACAGTTGAATTATAGATTCTAAATATAAAATACTAATACACATAAATTCGTTTTTTACGAAATTTTCATATTAAAAATAGAATTTCTATAAGGTAATTAAAGGTAACCGATCGAGAGAGACCGACCGTCGTTCTCTCCCTTTTCTTCGACAAAAACGCTGCACATCATCGTGACGTTTTTTAAAAACAATACCCTCATGCGCCTAAAGAAGTTTCACTTCAAAAAAGACAATTTTTAGTAAGAATAAAAATGTATTAATTTTTCTAAAAGGGAACTAAAAAAATAAGGCATTATATTTTGATAGATCTATCGAAAACAAAGAGCGAGATAGATAGTCCCGCACAGGATGGGGAAAAAATGAGGTGTATAAAGCAATTAAATACATGGCCTTGAGTATAAATTTATTTAAATAAACATCGTTACTGATAAGATATATTAATTTAAAAAAAATGAGACAAATTAATCATTAAAAAAAATATATACCATTCTCTAAGTGGGTCCAGCGACACCCTTGCTTGTATTAAATTTTAATTTTTACGTGTTCCGGTTATTCCAGCCACATATTCTAGGTTTTTTGGTATTGTTTTCACTTTCAGAAAATCTCCTCGATGGTCTGGAGAATTGGTTGGATCGTCTCTTCGAAGGCAGCACACATCGGTACTACATCAACTATTGGCCTGACATGACAACCAAGTGAGACCTCTTTAGTTTTAGTTCTCTTTGGTATTTTTATTTTACCACGAAGGTGGCATAAACTTTTTGCTGTCTTTTCGTGTTGGTTTGAATTTCGAACGGCTGAAAAGTCATACGCCATTTGTTTTGGTGAATTTTTGTGTTTATATGTGGTTTAGATTTGGGAAGTTTTTAAGCTCTTTTACGTGGTTTTTTCTCACTTAGACCTTGTTATTTTTTTAAACAGACAGTAATTTAACCAAAAATATATTTCCGATTACTGTCTGAAGGCTTCTAGCCTGGTTATTACTGCCCAAGAATTTGACCAGTTAGATAGAGGTAGTGTGTTTAAGTCTATTGTTTGGAGGTTATCTGTGGACAAAATTTTGAGCATATTTGCTGGCCCCAATATTTTAAAATATGTAATGTGGGAATAGACAATGCAAAGTAATCACTTTGAAATTTCAATCTCATGTTGACATCGGATGATTGACAGTTAAATATTTAATGTTTTTTTCTTGACGTAACAAATGTTTTAACTATAATTTTATTACAAAGTTATCCATTGTCTATTCTCTACGAATTGTGGTATTATAAGGATCAAATGTAATGGAATTAGTGCCTATCACAATAGTACTGATAGTCGCACGTAGATGGTTAGTTTTAATTCTCAATATCTAGGACTATTTATTGCTAAAGTTTAATTTATGTATTAAACGAACATTTTAGCTTTGGTCGGACACGTTTTTCAGAATTTTAGTAGTTTTATGTCGGTTTTAGCAGTCTATAGTAGAATGCCAATATTGTGGGTCTATAGTGATAATTTGTCATTTTTGATATAATTTTGAAAATCCCAGGGGCTTGAGACAAAGTCACTTTTCGACACTTTTTACAGACTTGACTTGAGACAACATTACTCAAAGGGACATTAGCTCACGCTTTGTCACGTGACCATTTTTATGACACGCTACGTGGCGTAAGTGGGTTACAACTGTAAAAAGGGATTTTGTCTCAAGTCCCTGGGGACAATATAACTGCATTACGTTGCGCATAAGTGTGCGAGCTCAAATGTGACAAAGTTATTTGAATTCTACAAATTAGGTTTGCCAAAACAAAACTTTGAAGTATTTGCGTTTGTTCTAGTCAACTATTTTTTTAAAGACTAGCTTGTAAATAAGGCTCTCTTCAATATCTCACAATAGCTAGTAATATATAATACAGTATTATACTCTGGCACTGTAGACAATAACGCCCGTATTTTTAACGTAATGTCACTGTCACTAAATTTGACAGTTCTTGAAAGTAGTTTGACTAATGCGGGACTAAATTTGGTAGGCGCAATTTATAACATATTTATTTGATTAATTTAATTAACCATCAATACACAATTATACTCTGATTTTTAATGCCGAAGAATTCTGACAGCTATCATTTTTTGACATGTCAGAGATGGCAAACCTTATTGGCCGGGCACATTTTTTAATTTCAATACGAGTCTGAACATCTGAGTCTATACATACATTTTATTTTTAGTTAATGTATCCATTTAATAAGTGCGGTGCTCCACATTAATAGTGCTTTAACGGTTCATCACAAACAGTAAAAAACGCTCAAGTAAAGTCATTTTTTTTTCTTTTTTAAAGGTTTACTAAACCTGGAATTAGTAGGCAGTGATGCCAGCTAAAGAATAAAATAAAGTAATTAAAGTTAATTCGATATATTGTACGTTATAATGAAATAATTGTTATTTTTGTATGTCAGAATCCTACGGAACAAAAAATCAGAGCATAGAATTTATTTATTTTTAAATAATTTTTTGACATAAGAATGCATTGTTATCTGTGTGATTCATTATCGTGACTAGGAAGCAAATATGTATTCCGCGTTTGTTCAACTGTGCCTACCAAATTTAATATTTCTTAGTATTCGAATTTACAATTAATATATCCTATCTCTAACGTTTTTAAATAAGTAGTAAAATAAAACAGTGCCTACACTTTAATATTAAAAGTCACATTTTCTGCTGAATATTACCATTATAATTGTAATGTTTTGATTCCTGGCAACACCAGTTGAAACTTAAAAATATGTATTGGAAAGTTAATGTGCTTTTTTTGCTTATGGTGTATAATAATTTATTTAAAATGTATCTGAAGACACATTTGCATATAACATTGCTCTTTCCCGTTCTTTAAATTCAAGGTTCAGTGATGATTTTTAGTTTACTAACTTTGGTATTTTACATTTTCAACTTAAACTATATTTATAATAAAGATCTATGATATAATTGTGTTTGATACAAACTCCATAATACTATGCATTACAAAAAAATCAACTCTTAATTGTAATAATGAACGTTAAAACAAGACGAATTTTCTATTACTTTAAATTTTAAACATTGATGATAATAATAATAATAATAATAATAATCATAATTTTTATGATACAAGATCAGGCGATGCGTTAACCATCGGATCTACTTAAGGGCTTTTTGGGCTGGAGCCCAGGGCCTCGTGGATACAAAGGGCCCCCAGTCCCCACTGAAAACAATAGGCGATATTTTAAATTTAAAAAAATATCTAAAAATTTTAAAACATCCAATCATAAGGTTGGCCCTGAGATCAATCAATCCATATGCGATGCGCGTCTATCAAACGGAACGGGGAATTCCCCGTCGCTTGTTTTCGGTCGGTGTATTTTTTCGCGTTTCCGTCTTTTTCGTCTTTTTTGATAACCCAGATCCCCACAAATTCACGATCCGTTTTCACTATTTATCACTTATGTTCCTTTTTAAATCGTAAGTAAGTACTTGTAGCTGGCTATATTTGTGGGTCGTACCTTCCACGATATTGATATTCTCCGCGCTTATATTGGCTAGTATATCTCCATTATTATATACAATTCAAAGAATAAAAAAACTTGAATTTAAAGACATCTAAAGAGCATTGAAAATAGTGTTAAATTTTCGATTGGAACTGTGTTACAATTTACCTAGTCAAGTTACGAATATGTTGTTATTAGCTATTAAGTAGTATAATTTGTGTGTATTGGGATTAAGTTGGGCGTGGCTTATAAATAGCCTTCACTAAAATAATTAAGATACTACAAAAATAATAGTTTTTTCCGGTTAATTGAATTTAATTAAAATAAATGTATTCCAATTGTTAACTATATCTGCAATGAAAGCTGTTAAATCTTAGTCATGCCCTAAAAGTAATTTTAAATAATATACCAACATGTTTAATGTTTCAAATTTTCTGTTAAATATAATCACATAATGTAATCCATTTGTTGTTGTCATGCATTTTAGAATATAATTAATAAAAAAGTAATTTTTATGTACCTGATACCTACATCTTGCCATACAATTTAATCTCAAATAATATCAAGTATATCAAGATTTTTTATCTCTATATAATCTATCCTCTAACTGTTTTTAATAAAAAACTAGAAATTAATTTATAAATCAGGCGACAACAGCACTTTTATTGAATCTTTATAATAATAGTATAAACAAATGTTCTATTGATGTATTTGTTGAAAAAGACAGTGTAAATGTGTTTTATATGTTATCTACACTAATTCTTAATATTCACTTTAATCAATAGAATGGACTTGGCAATACTCTTCTGACCACACCAATATTAGTTAATCATAAATATCTAGTGAATATTGATTGTTACAATTTTTTATTACTAAGAAATGCATTTGCGCATTCCCTCCGCCCAAATGTAGCAAGGCAAATATAGGTTTGGCAATACCCACAAAAAAATCCTCAGGATGATCTTATAAGGCTGTATAAAGGAGGTTTTGGGGTTGCTCATGTATTTTACCTCAGTGGAATAAATATCTCTCTGTCATAACTCTAATTCAGCATGCACTACATAGAGAAGGGCATCTTGTAGTAGTATCTCTTTTCTCCATATCTTCTGAGGAATCTCAAAAAGGTTAAGAGAAAAATGTCTGAAAAAATAATTTCATGAATGCATCAGCTTTTACAATCATATGTTCTCTTTGTCAATATTCACACCTTTGTTTTATTGCGAGTGTGTCAATGTGTTACCATGTTTGAGCTAAAATTTACCATGTTGGGTGTTTGTATATGGGTTGTTGTTAGCTTTTGTGAATTACTAAATTATATTGTTAATTCTTTAAGATACCTACTCCTAAATGATGTCTTTATTCCAATATTGATTTGTACAATAAAGTATATTGTTCTCTCATTTGTTTATTTTATTTAAAATTCTGGTCTAATGAACTATAATCATAAATCGAAAATTGAGAAGGAAATTAATAAAATGTTAATTAAATGTAATAAAATGTTAATAAATGAAATAAATATTTATTAACAGCAAAGCAAATACAATAGTACAGTATCTTCTAAATAAATCCTACTGGAGTCACTCATCATTTTATTTTATCCCATGTGATTATTAACTTAACACTTTTATCTGAAAAAAAAAATTAAAATTTACTAAGTACATACTTACACTTATAAACAAATATAAATTTTATTTTTTGCTATACTTATAGCAAAGTAGAGAGAGCTATTCAAGTTTATTTATTACCTGACTGGTAACTAAGCTGAATTCTTTTTAGGATTCAACTCATATTCACAGTTAGCGTATGCAAGACCGATTCCCATACCCATACCGGCAATGATTGGCCATCTCCGTCTTTTAAAGAACAATACTGATGTAAGAGCACCAAGTACTATGCCACCACCTAAAACATAACTTCTTATAATATTGATTTGCAATTCAGTACTAGCAAATGTATAATAAATGTAGGTAACTTAAAATAGTATCGGATGAAACCTATAACAGGAGATCAGTATTTTTCGTATAACATCAACTGTAAATAGGAAACAAGAACTGGAAAGGTTAGAAATATTGTTCTGATTTGGTTACCTGTTTTTACAATTCCATCAGTCAAACACAAGTCCAATTTAGCAGAGTAGTCATCACCAGCATCGCCTTTCGTCATTTTAATGGTTAAAAAATCTGATGCCGATTAAGAACAAATATAATTAACAATATCGCTTCCCTTTACATAATTCGGTGCCGAGAAATTGAGAAGTGTCATTTTTTATTCGAATACTGACAGTTCACGTAAAACATTGACATAATTTTGCAATCAGCTGGTTTTGACAGATAATACGATTAACTTTACTGTTAACTGTTAACAATCCTTGACAATTGTAGTTTTGTCTAGTTGACACTTGACAGTGAATTACTTAAAAATTGAAAATCAGTGCAATATAAAAACAATCTAATAAAGCAAATAATCTTTAAAATGTTTACGTGTAAAATAGTTTGGCCAAGGTGGCCGTTTAAATGTTCTGTAAGAAATACCAGTACAACACCCGATAATAAATCTATTCAGCCACCGAATCCGAAAAAAATATCAAGTGATATGGTTGGTCCACCTGATCCAGTTTCTAACCTTCGGCAAATAATATTTAAACAACCAGCAAACGAAAGTGATCTAGAAAAGAAATATAGGAAAATGAGAACAGAGGTTCAAGAATGGAATCAAAATTTTTGGACACAGCATAATTCACGATTTTTTAAGGTTTGTTTTTATGTAATCATTACCATTATTACACCAGAAACGTAGAGAACGTTGTACTTACATACAGATAATATGTCTTCTACATAGCTTTTCATACTATAAATTGTAACAAATACCTATCTCCTGAAACTTTTTACATATTCAGAACTTTTCATATTTATTTCAGGAACGTGAAAATTACTTAAAGAACAACTTACCAGAAGGAAAATCTAATTTAACTGCTGATGAAATGAGTGTATTTTACAAAGCCTTTTTGGATAAAAACTGGAAAGGTCATATTAATTATAACATTGAATGGTATAAGAAAAATATAACTTTACTTGGACTAGCCATAACAATAAAATTAAGGAGAATTTTTAAAATAAAAGATTAATAAATAATAAGGCTTTTATTTTTTGTATTGTCATGTATTTCAATATTTTTTTCTGATGGGTATGTACTTTAGAAAACAATTAAAGAAACTACTATTGCACATCGGCGAATGAGTCTCCTGCCCATTTGCCCTGTAATATAAAAAAATGTTTAAGCTCCCTTTTTTCAATTTCAAAATTTGTATTGTCAATATGTCTTGTAAAGATTGCCTGGTCAGAGAGAAGTAAAATGCTGGGAAATCAAGACTAATATGATCCTTTATTCAACAAAATCGTTTTTTTGTTATTAATAGGTAAAACTAACAAAAGATCTGCAAATATAGTTATTTCTGGTTCTTTTATGATTGTAGTGGTTTTATTGGTGGTAGATTCTATCTACACAATGCCTCCAGCTATAGCTAGCGATTGATTTTGATTAAAATGTTTTTTATACATCATTCTTATTTACGATAAATATTTTTTCTATTTATTTATTATCACTATATTTTTTATACATTTTAAAAAGCGAGTCTTCAGAATTAACTTTTCATAAAATGAGCATTAAAGCCTTTTTTCATTAAAGTAGTAAACAAATATTTTAAATTTTTTGGCATGCTATGCCTTATTATGACATCTTTATTAATGTCAAACAACAGCCTAAACTTTAAAATATTTTCTAAAATTCAGTGTATTTGTAGTGATGGAATTCTGCATAAAACAAAAAAAATAAGCTTTAATACCAATCAAGGAAACTATGTATATTGCATTAAGATGGCTTTTTGGCTTATCTTCGGCTATGTGGATAGCCATGTGTTGTCTTGACATTTACTTAAACAGAATGGGTATGGTATCCCCGAGAGGTAATGTATACCTACATTCCTTTTATTCACAGTGCAAATACATAACAGGTTCTAGATCTTTATCCTAGAAACAATTTAGAATTTACATTGGAATGTATATATTGATTTTTTGCTTATTAAAACATTAGAGCCTGAGCTCAGAATAATTTCTATGCCTATTAAAGATCACATTTTTAATTGATTGGATGGAAATTTTCTGCGAGCCATTCAATAAATAATTATATTCTTACCATCTGTCAATGCAGGGTAGGTAGGATAAGAGTAGCTTTGCGAGCGGTTGGATCCTTTGGCGTTACGGAGAGATTTGGGGTCTCAACGCATTTATTATCGAGTGTTTGGATGAGTTGTTCAGATTAAAACCTAAAGCTGAGTTCCCTCATCGGTCGTGGCAGAATACCTAATTCCACCCGTATCCCCTCGACGTCCTTCTTTACGTCGCTTTTTTTAAGACGGTTTTTGCCGCGCACCTATGTGCACATAGTGGAGTACACACTGAAGTATTTTCGAACCAAATCAATTTAGGGTCCTTGAAGAAAAGAGCGTACCAAGTATTTTAATGCCAGCAACGCACCTCCGAGCCTTCTCGCAGTTTGAGTGTCCATGGGCGGCGGTATCACTTAACATTAGGTGAGCCTTCTGTCCGATTGCTTCCTATTAAAAAATTATAGGCTTATTACTATGTATATAAATTGCTGGAACAAGAGTAATAGCAGCCACGTAATGTGATAAACATTGACAACAATTTCCATTTACAGATACGATACTTCCTCTGTACCAGAACTATAGTTTTAATGCAATGCAAACCGAAAGTAAAGCAGATACATTTATTTCGTTACCAGCACAAGAAACGACAAATTATTCGTATTACCATTATTTTATGTTCTTCGCATGTTCTATAATGTTTATAATACTGCAAAATAATCGTAACATGAGCTTTATTGCTAGAATATTGTATGCGCTAAACAAGCAATCGAAAATGTATTATGAAACACTCGGACTAAAATGGCATTTAAATAAAACCGCCATACAGTATCGGGGTGCCATCAGAAAGTATGCTACCACTGTTTGGGGAAAGATTTATAAAACCATCCTCGAAAAAATTGACTTTTACTTTAAACGACAGATGTTACATGCATCTAATTCAATTAATAACAATTTACTCTTACTAAAACGATTTAAAGAATTAAATGAGGAACGAAGGAATTTAGGAAAGCTGTTACTGACAACAATACGTGATAACAAAAATATCAGAATGCGATATCAATTAGAAAACCTAGCAAAAAACAGACTTACTCGGTATATTGAGGATACAGAAAGATTAATAAAGAAAAACCGATGTCAATACGTAAGTTTCCAACAACTTTATTTAGCAACGCACCAAGAAAATGTATTTTTAAAAACCCGTATTAAAAAACTTGTAAACGAAAGAGACAATGCAAAAAGAAATCTTATAGCCTTAATAAACGAAGTCTGCAAATCAAAGAATAAGGATTTAAAAGCATTCTGCTGTAAATTTATTGTAGAAACAAAAGATAATATTTTAAATTCCGATGTAAAAAGTGAAATTCGGAAATTCCTTAATAATTCAACAAGTTGCATAATAAAACCAGAGGAGGCTGACCCCGTAAATACTATTGGGCAAAGCAATAGTTTGACGAAAATTGAATACGACTGTTTTTTATCACAAGCACCCAAACTACGAGGGCTTCCTGGCGAATATGTTTGGACGGTTAAGGATAAAGATGGTTTAATTGAAAAACTTTACGAATACAACTTTCAGACTGACTACGACAATGGAGATACAATCAGTAGGATAAGGCAGTATTCTGTTTATTGCGATAAAGACTGCCTATTGGATTACAGAAGGTATTTTATTATTATATTATAACGTAAAATGACAAGATACTTGATGTCTATTAATCTGTGGTAGGCATCGTCTGCATATATTGATTTATTTTGTTATTGTATTGAACTATAATTTATATTTTTTCATATAGCTCGAGCACCATAGTTAATGACTACACCACTCAAAACCTAGGAAGATTTGATGTTTGTAGAGCTAAAAATATTAACTACCCGATAACAAGACAAAGATTTTTGACTGGATCCGAAGCATTTCAAAAATTTCTTAAATGTTCTGGAAATATAGTACAATGTTCTACATCATTGACATCAAGGAGATAATTATTTTTTTTCGAGAAATATTATTTATTATTTTAATTATTGTAATTTAATTTAAATAAATTGTACTATTTTGCTTGATTTTATTTTAAATGTAATTATTTCTCTCCCAATTTATAATAGTAGTACCTATACAAAAAAGGGAAATTTTTCTTTGTTAAACTCCGACACTGACAATAAACTGCGAGTTTGTTTTTAACTCGGAAATCAGATGGATGACCATTGTCCGTTCTGTCCGTTTAGTGTTTTGACATAATGAAATTGGTGCAATTTCATAATTCAAATGTTGCAGTTCTATTCATTATTTCAATAAGTAATATTGGGCTGAAGTCTTTCCTTAGACACTTTTAAAAATAAAAATGTTACGCTGTAAGTACTTAGTGATAGCTAAATCATAATATTATACATGGCAGATAAATCGTTAATCGATGTTGTATTTTTAATTTTTTTAATATTTACCATTTACTTCGAGTGTCAAATATGTCAAGTCGAAAAAATTACACTGTTCTTATATAGTCTGTGCGTGTTGTAAAATACAGTCGATGTTATAGAAATGCAATTTTAAATTATAGGTACTTTTAAGTATTTTACGTTATTAATTTTCTCAGGAGTTTCTGACTACAAAACACAGATTTTATTATTGTCGAGTTCAAATTGTATCTACAATCAGTAGTAAACAATGATATAATAAGCACGTCATGTCTATGGATCAGATTTAGAGGTTTTGAGTTCGAATCCTACCCACACAAAAATATATTATCACCTTTTTAAGACTCAAAATGGCAGGAAAACTTAAAGAATTGATTATTGATGAAATTGCGTGGAAATCTATAAAAAATGACGGTCTCGATATCGAATATTCTACCCCTATTCCTAGAGCACTTGCATCTGCAATTATAAAGGAACTTGATGAAACGCTGGAATATTTTACAGGAGATTTAGCCAAAATTAGGTAGGTATTTAAGCTACGATAGGTGCCGTTCTTCATTGTATGTACGAATGAATAAATAAATAAAATATTAGACTTTAACCATTAGACCAAAGAAGCTGTGACATACGAATATTATGTCCGTTCATACTTCGATGTTAGAATTACGGACTCGTTTAGAATTTTATTTAAAATTTGTTAACCATACTTCAGCCTTTAACTTACTGTAAAATAAATGTTATACAAATGAATATGGTATGGAAAAAATCGTTAATTTATAAATAATTATGAGATAAAATATTAACTATATTTTAGGGTATTTGGAAAAATATATCCTCTACCTCGACAGCAAGTGGCTTACGGAGATCCAGGAATCACTTACACGTATTCGAATCTCACTGTTCCTGCTTTACCATGGCCGGATCCAGTCCTAGCATTGCGAAATTTCATTTTCAGACTCAAGGGCATCAAATACAACTTCGTTTTGGTCAACAAGTAAGTCTTTATGTAAACACATGTATTTGTTAACGTAAAATTGTAAATACCGTTAGATTGTAATCTATCTCGCGAGATTATAAACTGTCGAAAGATTGTGAACTCAACGTACTGCTTACAATTTAACGTATTATTATTCGGTAGATTATAATCTATCGAAGTGAAATCGTCAAATTGTGAAACGGTACGCACCTCGCGCGCTGATTGGTCGGCTTTATAGTAGACCGTAGAGTTAGGAATGTAACAAGGGTATCGGTCAAATAAAATGAATGCACTTCAAAAATTAGTATTTATTATATCAATAATTCTGACATCACATGATGAAAAAAAAATTATATCAAAATAAAAAATCAGAAACGTAACAATATTTTCTCTTCAAACACAAATTAAAATTGAAAAATTAATGAAATTTTCTTTTAGAAAAAAACGATAAAATAAAATCAAAATTTAAAAAAAAAAACAAATCGAAAACATATGAACGTTTTTGAAAACATAACAAAATTGTCTATTATATAAAAACTAAGAAAGTAAATTGCATCAATAAAAATGTTCAACTATTGTTGCACGTCAACGAGTTGTGGCACCTGGAGTTACAAAGAACATCAACAGCTTTCTTTTTATTTCTTTGCAATTAAATTTTTTACTATTTTCATTATGCCCGCTGTAATAGTTTTGTAACTCTATGGTAAATTCTTCCTTATTAACAATACCTTATATTTCTGAGTTTTGTTGATCGACAGGCTCAATATCCGACATTGTAAATACGAGATCACAAAGGTTCACGCGAATAAAAAATATTAAAACACGGAAAATGTATGTAATTTAGAATATGTAATTTAGACTTTGTTTGGAGACCAACACTTACTTAATTATCATTCAAACTGCACTTCTTTGGTCAATCACAGATTAATTTTACTTCCACAACATTTTCATAGAACTTTTCACGTTCACTTTCAACATCCTAAAGCTGTGAGTTACTTTCAAGACGACATCAATTTACATTCACCAAAACACCGTTTGTTTACATTCGACAACAAACGAATTAACAAACAAATATGGTCGCCACCATGGCATATTCCGTTCAACCAATCAGCGCGTGGCATATTCCGTTCAACCAATCAGCGCGCGAGGTGCGTACCGTTTCACAATTTGACGCTTTCAATTCGATAGATTATAATCTACCGAATAATAATACGTTAAATTGTAAGCAATACGTTGAGTTCACAATTTTTCGACAGTTTACAATCACGCGAGATAGATTACAATCTAACGGTTTTTACAATTTTACGTTGACATATTCATTTACACTTGCCTCCGTTATCTGTTTACCCTGATGTCTAAGTTTCATCGTAATTTAACATGGAAGACAAAACCATACAAATTCTAGACAATCTTTGCATGTATATTAATTGTTTATTTATTAATTTTTCAAGGAATAATCATTTATTTCCAACACACAAATAAACAGGATTTAAAATATTCGTTACCTATAGTAATACTAATAATAATTAAACATTAATAAATAGAAAATTAAAACAAATGTAAAAAGTTTTGGTCCCTGTGGCAGTGTAACTTTAACGCTGGCGGCATTTCCTTAGCGAGAAAAGCACCACCTCTGGGGTCACCGGTACTACCTACCAGGCGCCAACTTAAATCTTGAATTAGAGTCTGTGCATTTGAACCCGGCCCAAGAATCTCTACTCTTAAGGGATCAAATACAAATTGGAGGGAAGAATCTTATATTTGAGCCATATCTTATTTTCCGCCTGCTCTGCGGCCGCAGTATATTTGTTGTTTTAGGTATAGAAATGGAAATGATCACATGGGCGAACATAGAGACAATGAACCTGAATTGGACCATAACGTTCCCATTGCGTCTCTATCTTTCGGTGAAGAGAGAACGTTTGTCCTAAAGCACAGGGATGCAAGAAAATCTGGACCAAATAAAAAGCCAATACCTCCAGGTCAGTTTTTATTTTAAATCCTCATACTTATTAATTGTAACAGAATCGTCGATACTTCTTAATTTATAAAACATGTAACGAAGTACACGAGCTTCAAATGTCACGGTTTGTTTAGCTTTATTATTCGCGTCATCTTCATGAAATGGCGTCTCGATAACGGTACTCACACGCCGGCCGTATGTCTCGCAACCTTCGAGAAATTGCAGACACTCCTTTATAGTGTTATCTTTAACGACAATCAAGTGTTTCGCTAAATTCTCCAGGAACGATAAAAAACATCGTTTTGCGTAGAACCACGTGTCAGTGCCCAGACGCTTGTTAAACGGCTCAAGTGATTTTATTACTCTTGAGATACCAAACTCGTAATTGCCTTTTGCGCAATATAATGTCCCTATCACCAGATTCACTATACACAAGTGATAGAATTTCTTTTCAGGGTCTTCAAATATCTGCTGCTCCTCCTCTTTCTCGATTTTACGCATAATATCTTCTGCTTCTTCGTTTTGGGACGTCATTATGTACGACACACATAAATTAGCTAGTACAACGGCGCTTATATCTAAAATATTGTTATACTGTTTCTTTACGATTGGCTCGTAGAAATTGGCAGCTTCTTTATATTTGCTTTCCTGCATAAACAGAACATGTGCGACGTTTAAACGCCACACGTCGGACTCATTACAAAATTCAACGGATTTACGAAAAATCTTTTCAACTTGCCCATAGTTCTCTTTGTCCCAATATAGCTTAGCCTGAGCCATTACTACGGGAATATATCTTTCCAAAGCTTCTTCATACTCTACCACAGCCTTCTTAACTTGATCATTGTCGCCTTGAGAACGACTCTCTTGGACTACTTTCGTAAGTTTTCTTAATTGTTCAGCATGCTTTGAAGCAATATCCTCATACTTTTGAAACGCTTCCTCTGGCGACGTTTGACTCGTTATAACGGCATCCAAGAAGTCGTAAAGGTAAGGAGTTAGGTACTTGTATGTGAATTGGGCATTCTCAGCTAAGACATCTGCGGCTAAGTCGTAGTACTCAAACTTACAGTAAAGAAGGAGTAAGTTAGCGAATGTTTCCGAAGGGAATGGATCTTGTTGTAGCAAAAAATGAAGTTTTTCAAAGCCGTCTGTGGGCTTAAGATCAATCGATGTAAGGGCTAAGTTATGAAGTGTTACAGCATCTAACTCATGTTCGTGTCTTGGAGGCATATCAGCTAAAGCTTCTCTGGAAGGCTCGATATTTTTTAATTGATATTCGATAGCAGCTTTTAAGTTAAACACTTCTATAAGTGCAGTTTCGTGTAAGGTTAAAGAATTTCCTATAGATTTAACTTCAGATGCGTCAGTTTGCATACCGACTGATAGTTCAGGGTGATCTCTGATTCCCTTTTCAATTACAAGAGTTATATGTTTCAAGGCTTGTGGATATTCTTTGAGCTTAAAATAGCATAACGCAACGTTGTAATGGAGATGAGCATTAAAGCCTAGAATATTTAAGCTTTTAGAGAATTTCTGTAACGCATCTTCATATTGGTTTTCCTTATACAATAAGCATCCCAAGTTAATATCTTTGTCAGAATCATCTTGTGGATATGAATCTACAAGAGATTTTGCACTTATTGTATCTTCGACACCATATTTAATAGCAGACTGTAGTTTTATTACTTTTCTTTCTAATTCTGGAGCATTTATTTGTAAAGTTACTTTGTAGGCTTCGTCGAACATTGACGCTTCGTATAGGGCCTGTGCAAAGTGTAGTTTGTATTCGGGAATTTCAGGATGCATAGCAGATAGTTGTTCGTAACAATTTGCAGCGTCCACAAATGACTGCAGTCTATAATAACAATAGCCAAGTAAAGATAAGCCGGCTCTGTTTGGGTTAAAATTCATAGCATCGTTAAGAGCTTTTATCGCGTCCTCATATTTGGATTCTCGAATCTGTAAAATGAATAAAGTTCAAGTTTTAATAGGTACGAACAAAGGACCAGGGTGTAAGGTCAAAAGAAAATTAAAATTAAAAAAAGACAGTGTAATTCAGACTTAAGACAGCCCAAACTATTGGTAAGTTTCAGATTCTGATTGGAGATAAAAGGGGGGGGGGGTGGTTTTAAAAATAAGTATTTTTATTTAAAAAAAAAAAAAAAAAAAAAAAAATAAAAAAACAAAAAAAAAAAAAACCAACCAAAAAAAAAAAAAAAAAAAAACAAAAAAACCAACAACAAAACCAAAAAAAACACAAAAAAAAAACGC